>SRPS01000006.1:0-266811 GCA_018360175.1 Claviceps arundinis | reverse complement strand
CAAGCATCCAACACTCAAGCATCCAACACTCAAGCATCCAACACTCAAGCATCCAACACTCAAGCATCCAACACTCAAGCATCCAACACTCGAGCGTCTGCGTACAACTGACAAGTATGTCGGAGTCGTCGAACTGCGGTGACGTGTTCCGCGTCGAATATCTCGGAATGTCTCTCATTGCTCAACCATCATGCCATTTTCGTTCAAACAAATTCCGACGGCAGTGGTATGCTCTATCATGTGATAGGCAGCATACAGAAGGGGATGACTTTTGAACATAAGCAGGGCAAAAAACCTGATGATGCCAGCAGCTTCATCAAGAAAACGCATCTCGGCTGGGTAACAGTCGACAAGTACCCATTCGTCGAGAGCATTTGCAGAAGTGTTCCGCCTCCCAAGAAGCAATTCGAGGTACAAAGGCGACTCTTTCCGAGTGAGCCACTACGTCGCTGCCAAGAGTGGACCGACGAAGCGGTCGAAGCTTTGTCCTCCAGTGGGATCTTGCAGCCTGGGCGTGCTCCAGAGTCGCAGGGGCCGTTCGATGTGTAGTAGCCAGACGGGGTATGAATCATGATCCGACAGTTCTTCTTTTCTTCGCGGCTGAGAGCTTCTAAGTTCTTGAAGAAACGGCATCTTGCAGCTCATTATTCTTGTCTAACTCATATTCCGACAGTTCCCATTCTCTACACCATGGCTGAATACTCTTGTGACGCCTCGCCGCCAGAGGCAGTTTTCTCAAACCAAACTTCAAAGACGCTCTCATTGAAGCTCTCCAGGCTTGTCAAACAGCACATAACTTTCGGTCGCGATTCAGTCAGAAGTAGTATGGTCGGTGCCTAACCTTCAAACATATGACTACAGGCTAGGGAGAAGAATTGGCTGATCATAACTATTCATCTCGGTAATGGGCATCGCGGCACGGAGCTATTCGGGCGGCAGTAGCAGCAGATATCTCTACTCAAGGACGGAGGCATGGGACTTGAATACCTACTGCGAAAGGATCGTAAATGCGAGGAGAATTGTATCAATTGATGGCTGCGTTGGTTTGTGGGCCAATAGGATAGTAATCTGAAGGTTCTATCATCTCGCCGCTGGAATAACACGGTTCACGGAATCACGAGCCCACATTGCCTATTTCAAGTGCCAGACGTGAATTTATCGCGACAACGCTGTAATTATAGATTGTAGTAGGATGAGTCATGACATGTCACGCCAAAGAAAACTTGACCTGATAGTCGGGGCTTTGGACCTCAGTGCGGGCCGGTATCCGGCCTATTGGGAATATGCATCGGCAATGGTTGGCGACCGGGTATTATCAAGATTGGCATGAATATATTCCACAGATCATGGAGGAATACGGTAGAATAGGGATTATAAATTTGTACTGCACAATAAAGAAGTCTCTTCTTCCGTTAGGTAGGTGCTGGGGTCTGGCTGCCCGGAACAGGTGCATTATTAGTCATCAAAACGTGGGCAATATTTCGCTTTGCGCGCTGCCACGGTCACCTGATTATCTGGATCAATTTTGAATTGCAGCTTCATCGCCGCCTCGCTTTCGCGGCTTGGATCAATTTAGCGCCGAACGGACGTTGACAAGAGCGTCGCAAATTAAGTTTAACTTACTGAAAAGCTTCGTTTCAAGATTAAGTTCAACTATACACGTTACGATCCTGATCATCCTGGGGCAGGAAAATGGACGGGCAACCGCTTCAGTTGCCCTACTTCGCACCTAAATCGCGTCTGCCAATACCGATTCCGTCGGTGCAAGACATAGAATACGACGCAGTGGTCCTTCACGAACGAGACGGCCGCCGAGTCGTTCGTTTCGGCAATCACTTTGTCATAAAATACGGCTTGGACGTGAGCCTAACTGAAGGCGAGAACATGCTATTCGTTCGCCAAACGCAACCGCTTCTAGCACCAGAAGTATTTGCCCTGTTCTCGGTTGAGACGGACCATGGGCGGGTAAACTATATCATAATGGAAAATGTGGTAGGGGATAGGCTTGACCAGGTTTGGGACAGGTTGGGTACGCCAGAAAAGTGCCGAATAGCAGATACATTGCGCCTTCAAATCGAGACGTTACGAAAGATCCCTGCGCCAGGTTACTTTGGATGTGTCGGAAGACGGCCCTTTGAAGAAAACATGTTCTGGGCCACATCTGAGGACGGTTCGGATGATGCCAAATTTGACGGGCCATTTGACACAGAATCCGAGTTGAATGACGCGTTGGTACAGAGTTACCGTGTTTATGGTGGACGGGACCAGAAAGCCAATTTTTACCGTCGTGTGCTTCCTCTTGTGTTGCGCGAGAATAGCATAGTTTTCTCTCATGGCAACTTGCAGCGGAAAAACATAATGTTGAAACCAGATGGACAACCTGTGTTGATAGGCTGGAAGGCTGCGGGCTGGTACCCGGCCTATTGGGAGCATGTAATCGCAATGTTTCGATGCGAGGATGTGGTGGATGATTGGCATGAATATCTCTCCCGGATTATTAACGAGTACCCAAACGAGTATGCATGGTTCGACATGATTCGGCACGACTTATGGTATTAGATGCAAGGGTTTCGACTCCGACTCGTCATAGCATAAATAGTTCTAACCCGGAATCCTTCGACGATCTGCCCCCCAGGGGACGACAAGCCGACGAAACACCCCCCGATCGGCGAGGCTCCAAGGCCTCTCCGCGGAGGAAAGTCGGGAGGGCGAAGGGGAGCAAGACAAGACCAGTAGCGGAGCGCACACTTCGCCCTCGACCCCCAAGCCAGCAGGCCCAGCGACTAGGTACGCAGCAGGAGACTGCCAACAATCTGGAAGAGATGCTCATGTCGTGAGAGAGCATTGGGTTCTGCAACTATGTTCTTCCTGTCCTGCACCACGCCTCCGGCGAGGGAGGCCTGACTGGCCCGCAGTCGCCTACTCTATTCTATAACTATTGACAACGTGACGGGCCCGCCGCCCGAGAGCCCGACGACAGGTTCTATCAAGATTCAAAACACAAGGATTTGCCTCCCTGTATGTACTAGGGTTTTTCCATTGTTCAGAAAAGCAGAAGTACTAGAACTGGGCAAGCTACAGCGAGCCTTGCTAGTACCGTATATTCATCAAAACACCACAAGTTGGTTTGAGGTGTAATCGATCAACTGGACCTATCAAGAAAGCCCCAAAGAATTGTTCCGCCGCCGAGAGACAGTGGCCACTGGCACGTTTTGCTTGGCCCTGTTTGAAGAGGCCGACACGTAAAAAAAGTTCATTCTTCGAAACAAGTTCAAAGTCAACGCATCGGCGACGTGCAGCAAGGGTAGGGTGACTCAGAGATGGCAACAAACAACGATTCTCACATTGACCTTGTGTTATACAAGATCAATGTAAGTTGTGTAGGTGAAAGTTGAAACAATCAGCCAATAAAGGCGAACCGCATCAAAATCTCTCTATGCTACTGACGTGCAAGACCATGTATCTCACCATGTATCTCATTGCGTATCGATCCGGAGCTTGGCGTGCCATACATACTCATTTGGGTATTCCTCCATGATCCGCGGAATATATTCATGCCAATCATGATGAAATACCCGGCCGCCAACCATTGCCGATGCATATTCCCAATAGGCCGGGTACCAGCCCGCAGTTTCCCAGTCGATTAATACAGGTTGTCCGTCTGGTTTCAACATTATATTCTTTTGCTGCAAGTCGCCATGAGTGAAAACCACGCCGTGTCCGCGCAAAACAACAGGAAGCACACGACGGTAATAATCGGATTCGATGACGTGGTCCCGTCGCCTGTTATAAAGAAGCTTTCGTACCAACGCCTCATTTAATTCCGATTCAGTCTCAAACGGCCCGTTGATTGTTCCGTCATCCAAACCGTCCCCAGGGGCAGTCCAGAACATTTTCTCTTCAAAGGGCCGTCTTGCGATGCAGCCAAAGTAACCTGGCGCAGGAATCTTTCGTAACATTTCGATTTGAAGGCGCAATTCACCTGCTATTCGGCACTTTTCTGGTGTATCCAGCGTGGCCCAAACCTGGTCAAGCCCATCCCCTACCACGTTTTCCATTATAATATAGTTAACTCGCCCACAGTCCGTATTCTCAACCGAGAAGAGGGCGAAAACCTCTGGTGCTAAAAGCGGTTGTGTGTGGCGAACGAACAGCATATTCTCGCCTTCGGTAAGGCTCACGTGTGGGCCATATTTTATGACAAAGTGCTTGCCGTAACGAGCGACTCGGCAGGCGCTCCGTTCGTAGAAGACGTCTGCCTCACGTTCTATGTCTTGCACCGACGGAATCTGTATTGGTAAACGCGATTGAGGTGCGAAGTAGGGCAGTTGAGGCGGTTGGTAGGTCTCGTCCATGTTACTTGTTCCGGGATCGTTCTGTACCTAGGGAACAACTTGGCGGCCGAATTGTTTGAGAAGGACCCACTGCCTGATGTTCTATATCTTGCACCACCGGGATTGGCAGAGGTGATCTCGGTTGCGACACAGGAGCAGTTGAGCCTTGAGGCGGATTGACGTTGAAGAGCGGCGTCGGCAGTTATTTTTAGCCAGACTGGCTTGATTAGTTGGCGACGATGATGAAGAGATGCAGTGTGAAGCGAAGCTCTGTTTATGATCGGCAAAGCTGAATTAATGACAATGATGAAATTGGCTGAACTGACATAAGACGATGAAAAGAACAAAGAGGCATGAAAGTGAGGCCTTCAAGTTTCATCCGTATAGGTAGGTACCTACCTACCTGGTATTGCAAGCGAAAGTGGGGTCGTTGTTGCGCCTTGGAATTGCGTGATTCCAACAGCGAGGGTCCAACATTGGCCTTCTTCTCGTAAACGGTAAAGGTGCTGAGTGTTGATGTATGTATGTATCATCATTTCTCGCACCTCATTCTTTTGGAGCTGGGTCAATTGCAGCTTCGTCGTCGCCTCGCTCTCACGGCTTGGATCAATTTGGCGCCAGACGGACGCCGGACAAGAGCGTCGTAAATTAAGTTCAACTTTACTGAAAAGCTTCGTTTCACGCCTCTTCTTTTCTTTATCGGCGCAGATTAAGTTCAGCTTTACACATCACGGTCCTGGAGCAGAAAAATGGACGACAAACCGCTTCCGCTGCCCTACTTCGCACCTCAATCGCGTCTGCCAATACCGATTCCGTCGGTGCAAGACATAGAACGGGAAGCAGTGGTCCTTCACGAACGAGACGGCCGCCTAGTCGTTCGTTTCGGCAATCACTTTGTCATAAAATACGGCTTGGACGTGAGCCTAACTGAAGGCGAGAACATGCTATTCGTTCGCCAAACGCAACCGCTTCTAGCACCAGAAGTATTTGCCTTGTTCTCGGTTGAGACGGACCATGGGCGAGTAAACTATATCATAATGGAAAATGTGGTAGGGGATAGGCTTGACCAGGTTTGGGACAGGTTGGATACGCCAGAAAAGTGCCGAATAGCAGATACATTGCGCCTTCAAATCGAAATGTTACGAAAGATCCCTGCGCCAGGTTACTTTGGATGTGTCGGAAGACGGCCCTTTGAAGAAAACATTTTCTGGGCCGCATCTGAGGACGGTTCGGATGATGCCAATTTCAACGGACCATTTGACACAGAATCCGAGTTGAATGAAGCGTTGGTACAGAGTTATCGTTTTTGCGGTGGACGGGACCAGAAAGCCAATTTTTACCGTCGTGTGCTTCCTCTTGTGTTGCGCGAGAATAGCATAGTTTTCTCTCATGGCAACTTGCGGCGGAAAAACATAATGTTGAAACCAGATGGACAACCTGTGTTGATAGGCTGGAAGGCTGCGGGCTGGTACCCGGCCTATTGGGAACATGTAATCGTAATGTTTTGGGATTGGGGGACGGAGGATGATTGGCATGAATATCTTCCCCGGATCATGGAGGAGTACCCGAACGAGTATGTATGGTTCGACATGATTCGGAACGAATTATGGTACTAGATGTCAATGTGTCGATTCCGACTCATCATGATTCATAGCGACAATCGTTCGATGCAGAGCGAGGTTTCTTCCACAAATATTCACCTACATAAGCTGAATGTGAGGAATGAACCTTTTCATATCTTAGTCATTGGGGTTAGGATATATGACAGCGTCAGGACTCAGACCGTGCAAGGTACATACTGATCTATTCCTCTTCCTCTCACCAGTGACCATGAGCGGACTCAGCGGAGGCACCAGCGATGGCCTAACGGTGAACGTCAATGCCAGACCTGCTCATGGCTATCTTTAGTTTCACAGAGACATCAAGTTCAATGCCCTGACTATCAGTTTTCCTTGGCGTCACATGTCATTCTAATAGAATGGCAGCATTGTCGCGACTCGCGATAGATTCACGTCTGGCACTCAAAGTGGGCATGTGAATCGATTATCGTGTTATTGAAGCGTCGGAATCCTTCCGATTACTATTCTATTGGCCCACAATTGACGAAGCCATCAATGTACGAATGATCCTATCGCAGTATTGAAGTCCCGAGTAGCGACATCTGCTGCCCATTGTCGGACTGCTCCGACATTCCGATATTGCACCGAGATTGCTGCGTTACAACTTAGAAGCTGTCAGGACTCAGCGGTGTTGGTGTTGGGTCACGTGCTGTGTTCCGGCGAAAGCCCTATGTACCTAATTTAGACATGCATAACTCCCTCCTTTCTCTTCTTCCCTTCAGGCCTTACGTCTCGAGGACCTCCATTGGCCTGCGCCTTTGTGTTCACGTCCAACGTCACGCAATCCTGCGAGGATTGCCGCTCATCTTTTTTCATCCTTCGTGTTGTCTTTGTTTTCTTGGATAGCTCCACGCCGCCATGCCGGAATTGATAGTCATTATCGGCCATTTCATCTCACCATCAACTTCGACACCTCTTCCTTGTCCAGCGGCGCGCTGCGATTCAGGAAGGCAGCTGCAGTCCAGTGAGTCATATATTCGAAGTTTAGGCGCCGACCACGCTACTTCTTACTGACTCGCGTCCAAAAGCTATGTGCTGTTCGACAAGCCTGGAGAACTTCATTGAGAGCGACTTTGGTTGAGAAATCTGCGTCTGGCGGCACGGCGTCACAAGAGTACTCAGCCATGGTCGACTCATTGGTGTTGAGAGCGGGAAATGGTAGACAGACAAGACTCATGAGCTGCAGCCTGTCAAGATGTCATTCTTCAAGAAGCTCCAAGCGGCGAAGACAAGAAGAACTGCCGGATCTGTATCAAATGGGGAGCACAACCGTCCGGCGACTACCCATCAAACGACTCCTGCGATGCTGGAGCATCCGCAGGCCGCAAGATACCATTCGAGGGCAACGCGTCTCTTCGACCGCTTCGTCGGTCCACTCTGAGCAATGATGCAGTGACCCCCTCGGAAAGAGTCGCTTTTGTGACTCGAATAACTTTTTGTAACTCGAATTACTTTTTGGGAGGCCGAACACTTCTGCGAATACTCTCGACGTATGGGGACTTGTCGATTGTTACCCAGCCGAGATGCGTATTCTCGGCGAAATGGACATTTATTAGGTTCTCTGCCTGGCATACACTCGAAACTCATCTCTTTCTGTATGTTGCCTATCACGTGAAAGATCCCGCCACTGCCGTCGGAATTTGTTTGGCCGAGAATGGCTTGGTCGGGCAGGGTCATTCCGAAATTGTCCACTTGGAACACGTCATCGTTGTTTGTGATGGGCAGCAAACAGAAAGGGATGAATCTCGAATGCAAGCCAGGCAAAGAACCTACCAAATCCTGCCATTTCGCCGAGAAAACGCATTTCGGCTGGGTAACAATCGACAAGTACTCACACGTCGAGAGTATTTGCCGAAGTGTTCAGTAATTCGAGTTACAAAGGATTTTGAACGCAAGTCAGGCAAACCGTAAACGCCTGAGGAATCCACCTAAAAAGAGCGTCTCGGCTGGGTAATGGATATGGTCCATGGAAAGGATGATGTGCAAATATTAGGTACCTATAACGCAAATGCTGCTGACCAACGCACAACCAATGCAGGTACCATCTAACGGGCGACATCATGTTTGACTCCAAGTTTGTTCAGATTGCTATCCTATTGGCCCACGATTGACGCAGCCATCAAACCCGTGACATACCTCCATATCTCCTACATGAGGTACCTGAATGATCCTATCGCGAAAATCATGTCCCCTCCGTCAACGGTCAAATACAAGTCAGACAAAACGACACGAGAAATCCGCCCAATTTACCAAGAAAGAGCATCTCAGCTGGGTAACAATCGATAAATACCCATCCGTCGAGATTACTTGCAGAAGTGTTGCGTCTCCCAAAAAGCAATTCGACCTACAAAAGCGACCTTTCCGGGGAAGCCACTGCGTCGTTGCTCAGAGTAGACCGACGAAGCGGTTGAAGCTTTGTCCTCGAATGGGATCTTGCAGCCTGTGTATGCTCCAGCATTGCAGGGGTCGTTTGATGGCTAGTAGTCCGATGGCTGTGCTCTCATTTCGATCCTGCAGTTCTTCTCTTCTTCGCGGTTGAGAGCTCCTTGCGGGGACGATATCTTGCAGCTCATGAGTCTTGTCTACCATTCAACAGTTCCCGCTCAGGCTCTCAACACCATGGATGGATAATCTTGTGACGCTTTGCCGCCAGAGACAGCTTCCTGTCGCATTGTGCGGCTCCTGCTACTCTGGAGCACGCCCAGACTGCAAGATCCCATTCGAGGACAAAGCTTCGATCGCTCCGTCGGTACATTCCGAGCAAAGACCCAGTGGCTCCCTCGGAAAGAGTCGCTTGTGTAGGTCGAATTGCGAATTACATTTCAGGACTCGGGAGGCGCCCGCGCAACACTCTTGCAAATACTCTCGGCGCATGTAATATGGGTACTTGTTGTTTGTTACCCAGCCGAGATGCTCTTTCTTGGCGAAACTGGCGTATTCCTCGTGTCTTTTGCCTTGACTTGTGTTCAAAGGTCATCCCGTCTTGTCTTTCGCCTACCACGTACTGCCCAGTGCCGTCGGACTTTGTCTGTACGAATACGGCGTGGTGGATAAGAGCCATTCAAAAATAAATCGCCTCGGAACACGTCATTGTTGTTCGATGATCGATTTCGACATGCTTGTAAACTTTAACGTTGGATACTGTACAAATGCTGGTATGGAGAGGATGATTTGCAAATACCTATGTCAGTCCGTAGGATCTTTTATACAGCATCCAACAGTCAAGCTTACAAGCATGTACAAGTCGAACAACGGTGACGTGTTCCGAGTCGAATATGTATTTCGGAATGGCTCTCCCCCACCATGCCATGGATTCTCGGCTGGGTAATGACATGAAAAAATGATTTGCAAGTATCTCAGTTTGTAGGACTTTCTGATCTTTTATATGCGAGCGTTGGAGAAGATTCCAGTGGATTCGGTGGATAAGCGCCTATGACTCTTCAGCGCTGCAGCCCTGCAGGCTGAAACTTGTACTGTTCGGCGAACGCACTCTGGTGCGTCATGCCTGCCGCTTTGTTGCCGCGCGGTTAAATGCTGACCAGTGACCAGTATTCAAGGGAAACGTTGGAGCTGTGCCTACGGAGTATAATGGAAGCATGTACGGAGTACTCTGTACTCTTTGCATATAGCAAGGATTCGAGTTTCAGAGGCGCGTATGGTACGAGGCTATTGGCTCTACTCGTGTGCTGGATGTATGTACTATGTACATATTAATATACCTTGTGGAACAATGGATGAGTCAACAATCATCCATTCTTTGGACGGACTACCTACGAATAAAGGTCACACGGTGACTGGGTCGCTAACTATGTACGTACGCGCGTAGTTCCGTGCCATGAAAAACGCTCTTTTTGACCCCCTCTCGTTGAGGACTTTATCCGCAGTCTGTGATTGCAATCACTCTCGAATCATGATTTTGGACCGCAGATTTACCACTTCTGTAGCCTTCCCCCTCTACAGCGCCAACAACATCAATATCCCGCCCGAAACAATTAATCACCCACCGCGCTTGCACCCATCTCAGCAATAATCACCACATCTATGATGTCATGCCACAAAGCACCCAGATCAAGTCCTGTTCTTCATAAACACAGCACTCCCCAACCGCTCAATCTCCCGTCCCTCCTGTGAGCCTCGCCCCGCAGCAACGAGCAACTTCTCCCACGCCTCCACATCTTTGAGCCGCACGGCTTCCTCAGCTGCCTTGAGCCGCAGTCCGCATTTCTCGTACATGGTGATTGTCTCGCCGGGGGGTAAGCCCGTACATTTGGGTACGAAGAGTGCGGCTACGCGGGGGCTTCCGGCCTGGAGAGTGAGATTGAAGAAGGGCTGTCGTGCAGATATTTAAGAATTAGCATTCATTACATGGGCACCCAGTATACCTCCATATTGTCATGTCATAAAGGGGGGGAGGCGGGGAACATTCAGAGCAAGACCATGTACTTTTTTTTTTCTGGTGGGTGAAACATACCTCCCAGCCAATGGGGCTCTTTTTGATCTTGGCGATTTCTTCGATTTCTGCCCAATCTCGCTTGGCGACCAGTGCGCGGAGTCTAACCTCGTGTCAGTACGTTGTAATTCATTCCTGCCCGGTGAATAGGCATCGATGGGTATCGGGAGAGCAATGGATAGATGTGAGCGGCCACGTACCGGATCCACCATGCCACCTTTTCAGGAACTTTGAACTCGCTCTGCATCTTTTTAGCGCGCCCATGGTACCCCAGCCGAATAAGCTTAAATATGGTCTCGTTGATACTGAGGCCTGTGAATGAGTCCCCCAGTTCGCGGTCTAGAGCTTCTTGCATCCGGAGAAGCGTCGTCGTTTCCTTGAGCGCGTAGAGTTCCGTGGTGTGTTCCTTGGAATCAGACAGGAGCTTGGCTGCGAGTGCGAGCTTGTCCGCTGATGTGCGCGCATCTGGCTGCTGCAGCGACTCTCTGATAAACACGTTCGCTCCGTCCACGCGCCGGTCGTCCTGATAATATAGGTCTTTCAGGAGCGCGTTGTCGCCTTCAGCAAGGGCCGCTGATTCTATCATGGCCGTTGCCGTTGGGCGGGAGTTTATGACGCGGAAGAAGGATGCCAGGGGGAGTTTCACCTTGAGTTTGATGAGCACTGAGAGGATTAGGTCGCTGTCGCCACTTTCGATGGCTTTGTCGAGAGCCAGCTCATCTTCCTCCATGTCCAACAGGAGAGGTACCTGTCTTCCGCCGCGGGGTTCGTGATTCAGTAATTCTGTGGCAAGACGGCTGCGGCCTTCGTGGTAGGCAGCTCGCGCGATCTCCTCGAATGAGATGCCGGGCTTACCGGCAAGCCTTTCGACTACTTGTTTGCAAGCCGTGTCATCGTCCTCGGCACCGATGCGAACCTTGGTGGACGCCCAGTGCACATAGATCCGGTCGGTTGGTAGTTTTAGGTACCGGGCAATCTTGAGTGCCAATAGATACTCATGGCGCTGTAAAAGGCGCCGGATTAGTCGCTCTGGGGTGAGGCGATGGAACTGCTCAAAGGATAGGGGTATGCCAATATTGAAGTCGCGTACGGCATTCAGCACGCGTAGGGTTTCGCACATGTCGACAAAGTCGTCGCTGTTGTATATATCGAGGACTGATTTTCCGAATGAGGCAGCCTTCAAGAGCCTCTTCTGCCACTTGACCTCAAACTCACGCCCCGCTGCGTTGACGCACGTGTCGACAGCCTCGGTGAGGTTGGCTCGAATTAATTGAATGTAATCATCCGCCTTGGGCGACTCCAGTTCAAGCTGTCTGACCGCATCTAATAGAACTGACGCGGGCGAGGACTCGGATGCATGACCAAAGACCTCGAGCGTATCTGGCGGTATCCTCTCGAGGAATTCGCAAAAGTCATTGGTAATGATTCGTGCGCCGTCGTACTCTACACCCTCTCAGCAAAAACATCCGGGGTGCATATAATCAGCGAGAACAAATGATAGAAAGGAAGACAGAGGGGCACACACCAGATATTACATGTACTCCGGTGCTGTCGTATATATAAGACGAAGACTGGCCGCCGGATCCAATGATGTGGACTTCATCTTCCCATGCAATCAACGCATCGCTTCCACACCATTCGACATATCTCGGCGGTGCCTGAGAATCCGAGTTGTGCTCAAAGATTTTCTCTTGGAAATCGCTCGAGATAATGCGTGCTATGCCAGTCTTGGAATATAAATTGATGAATCGCCCATCCGGGGACACGCTCAGGTGGCTAAATGGTCCACTGTCCACATACTTATCTTCGCATTCGGAAGTGTCCACCATGTATACTGTTGAACCAATGCTTAGCAGAACCTCAACAAACCGAGACAAGGTATTCTCCGGCGAGATGATGGCCCAGGAATGAACCTCCCCTTCTGGTATGGGGGCCAACAGGCGTGGCCGCGGCTCAGTGTATGACGAAACCGCCACCAGAGTATTGTTGCCCAACAGAGCCACAAGGCCGCTGTCATAAAAGCTACTCAGAGATCAGCGACGATGCACCGTAGGAGAGGTGTACCTGAGGGCGTACCGGCAGGACTCAACACCGTAGTGTTCCGCACCATGGCCGAGTGTGAAGTTGCTAAAGTCGCCTTGCATATCATAGCAGCGTACATTTCCATCCGCCGTGACAACCAACAGGGACTCGTCTTCCGACCAACCCAAGCCTTTGATAGAGCCCTTTTCCCAGGGTATAGACCGGAGCTTCTTCCCAGCCAGGCTATAGATGTCTATGGTGGGTTTAGACGACCGCCCAGCCTGGTGAGCTTGGAGCTTGGAGGAATCTCGCCACAGAGCTGAGGCACATCAGAAATATCCCGGAAAGTTACCATCGTCAAAAAGAAATGAGGGATAAGACGATGAGGGTGTTAAACGGGTAAAGAGAAAATGAGAGTGAATAAGTGAATAGGGGGTGCTCGTTATCGGCTGGGACTCAATATGTCACAGATGCTGCACTGCAACACATAGAGGGGAGACGAAGCAGTGAACAGACAAACCCAGCCAACGATGCACAATGCGCTACTTGACAACTTGACGGACGGAATGCTCACCTAAAGCCCCAGCATACGGTGCCCCTGCTACGACATAATTATCGAGATCCAGATCCTGGTCAAAGACTTGGGTGTACTGCTGCGTCTTGCGAAACCACTTGTCTCCCACGCTCTCCCAATCGGCTCTCGCATGCAAGGTATCCATCATGAGGCGCGGCGCATTCTGAATCGCATCACCTCACAAGCGCATTCTCCCAGGAATGAGCCAAGTCAGGTAGGTTAGAAGTCGCGAGTGATGTCGGCGTACAATGATGTGCGATATCAGCTGGGCGATGCTATCTTGGGCGATTGCGAAGGATAGTCTCGACTCTCGAGCTTGTGTGTTTCCCCGAGGCAGAGCTGCTGTTATTAGCGCCAGACGGCGTCATTGCAGGAGCTTGGATAGCGTGCTGCGCTCCCCCAGCGCAGGGCTATTCCTCGGGTAAACAGGGCCAACATGTATGTACATACATACATACCAATCAACTTCATCACTCCATTGCTTAGTTTCATCGCCGCATCAACTCCCTCGCTTCGTTACCCTGTCATACCATGATGATCCCGTTGACGCTGGGACGCGCCAACGGTTTTCACTGAATAAGCTCATGCAGCGATCCAGCAAAACTTCCGACCGCCGGGCGTCTGTCTCCTGCCAAGCGTAGTCGTGTAATCCCCGCTCATCATGTCAAGCTGGAGAGACGAATACCTCACGTCTCTCAAGGACGCTGAGCTCCAGAGTCCTGTGAACCAGGAGCTCATCCAGACATGTCTGTCTTCCCAAGCGAGCTCATATCTCGCCTTCCTTCCGCCCAACACTCCGTTTGTTTCTTCTTCTTCTTCATGCAAAGTCATCTTTCCATGTGAAGCTGAAGCACAAGTAATCAAAATGAAGAGCCTAGCTTACCAGTTCCAGCAGGCTCGCAAATGGCCGATCGCATCTCTGCGCTGGAAGCCTCCAACGCGGCTCTGGAAGCCCGTGCCTCCAAGGCCCCCAAAGTCAAGGCATCTAAATCAGGAGCCCTGCTGACCACGGACGATCCAGCCATCGCGCAGCTGCGTCTGGATCTAGCCGAGTCCCTCCGCTCCAAGGGCGTAACGGAAGGCCGACTTAGAGCCGCAGAAGAGGAACTGAGCAAGCTGCGCACCAAGACAAAGGACGACGCGCGATCCGTCAAAGCCCTCTGTACGGAACGGGCCCTTCTCACGACGCGGCTGAAAGATAGGGAGCATGAATTGCGTGAGAAGCGGAAATTGCTCGAGGTAAGAGTAACTTGGGTTGCGTGCGCAGTCGCTTGGCGCACTGTTCTCTTTGCGCACGTATTCGCTTTTTGCAAGCTTCATGAGGAGTGGCCGGGAAGCCTGATCAATCAAGTACTGCGGGGGAGGGGATATACCAAACTGGATATGCACACTGACACGAAGTAGGACGTGCAAGATGAAATGATTACCCTGAATCTTCAAATGTCCATGGCTGAAAAGGAGAGAGACAAGGTGAAGAGGGAGAATAAGGAGCTTGTGGAGAGGTGGATGGCGCGTATGGCTCAGGAAGCTGAGGCTATGAATCTTGCCAATGAGCCTTTATTGGGGACTTAGAGGACTCGGCGCCCAGTTCACCCTTGTCTTTCAAACTCGGATCGATTTTGTAACACGATGTCATGACGAAAGCTTAAGAAACTAAACGGAGGGAGGGACAGGAATTATGAGCAGGCATGATGGTGAGGCGATGCTCGCATACTATGTTTTGGCATGGTATTTCACGGGTCCACGGTCCACGGGATCACGGTATAACGCGGTATGAAACAGGATAGTGCGGTGTGATATGAATTGGTACGCCACGGTGTGTGCGGCATGGTATGGCATGGTAAGAGAGGTGAGGGCCAAGATCACGGTGATGTGGTGTGATATGTGAGGGAGGTATAGTACTGTATGGCATGTATGTACGTATATACACATGTTTACGATTCTGCTATTTCATTTTTCCTCAGTCTACTCCAACAAAGTACAAAGCCAAGAAAATAGAAAGACAATGCCAGCCCTTTTTTGCATTGGTATCCAAAACGCTGCAGTACGTGATACATCGTATATACTGACCGACGAACCAGCCAAAAGCTCCCTCACCACAGCTGTGTTATACTCCTGAGTCCTCGCCCCCATGTGTCATGTGTCATCTCAGCCCCTAGCGAATATCCGTCTGGCAAATATCTGCCCCAGCAACACATACCTTGCCAGGCAAACACATCCAACGCATCCGCATCTACTTCCGCCTAGATATAAAATACTCCCCTCCCGCATTCGTCCAACTCACAAACCCCTCCGGATACGAACACTCCTCCACCTCCAAAATCGTACTCCCCACATCATTGATATTATGACTACTCTTACAGTCCGCCACAAACGACTTGAGCGAAATGACCCTGCATCCTGGCTTCAAATCCAAAAACATGCGCACCAAATCATCATTCAGCTGCGCCGTAAACGCCTTGTTGTTCACAAGCACCACATCCGCCCGCTTCAACGCCTCGTGAATGATGGTGTTTTTGCGGAAGTCCCCCCGTTGGAGATGCACCTTGCCAGGCTTGATCCCCCAGAGCATGCACCGGGCATCGAATTCCTGAATCTGCAGCTCGGCTAGGTTGCATGCGTTTTCCATCATTTCGCAGCCCCAGCTCTCGCAGCCTATTTCTAGGGCGGCCTGCAGGCAGACGTTGCCGACGCCGGAGCCGAGATCTACAAAGACTTGATCTGACGTCATTTGGGTTTGCTCGACGAGGAGTTTGGAGATGAAGGGGTGTAGGAGCTCTCCGTAGACGTAGTCGGTGCCGTTTTCGTATTTCGAGAGTAAATCTACGCTCGGGGCGACGGTGCGGTCGTAGATCTGGTCTAGGATGAAGGCGACGAGTTGCTGGGGGAGTTCGCGCAGGGCGTCGAGGTTCTTTGCGATGATGCCGTCTTCGACTAGGCCTGATAGCGTCTCATTGTACTCGTGTAGGGCGGCTTTGAAGCCCGCTAGATCTTGGATGTTACGATTCGATGCTTTCTCGAGGCGTCGAATCAGGCCTGTGTTCATGTTTGTGAATGGCTCGGCTTCCTCGTCGTTGAGGTAGGTCTCGGCGACGTGGCGAACGATTCGTATGCTGGCTTCGACGGCGTCTATTTTGTCTTTGCCCCAGACAAGCTCGAATCTATAGCACAAAGAAAATAGTGAGCATTGCGACCAACGCCACAAAGGTTAGGGAATGAGTAATGCAAATGGAGAAATAACAAGGGGAAGATGCGGGAGGGCGGCACACTGAGAGGGTCGTACTTTTCTCTGGGCTGCATACTCGGATACTGCAGCTCTATCGCAACGTCTTCCTTTTGCGCACCCATGACTGGCACACATTTTGCCTCCAGCGACGCCACTTCGACAGCATGTATAAACCGAAGACCGCTATTGCGGCCCTCAAACGCGCGCAAGTGTCGAAACTTGCGCTTCGAGTCCAAGGGCTTCTCCTCAGACGTAGCCCTCCGCTGCCTCTTGCGCGTATCCAGACTCATCCACCCATCGTCCTCATTGTCGCTGTCCTTGTCAAATGCAACTCGATCAGCTCCCGGGGACGGTTTCGTCGCAGCCGCATGTCCTACCGCTCCTCCCGCACTAGGCTTGCGCTTCCGTTGCAACCGGCTCTCATCCGATGACGACGGATACGGCGAGTGGCTATTGTGTCGGAAAGAGAAGGGCCTCGGCGATGGTCGCGTACCAGACGCGGAGGCCGCGGCAGATGATCGCGACGACAAGCCCGTCGAGGCTTGTCCGGGACGCAGCTTGGGCTTCGACCTGTTCAGCGCTGGACCTGTCCGCTCAACTGCGACCTTTTCGATCCGGATCTTGGGCGGATCAACCTTGAACTTGTTTCCCTTGCCGCCGAGAAGAGGCATGGCGGCGAACAAGAATGGAAAGGAAAGGCACCTTTCTACCGGGCGTGATTTGTGGTCTCCGTGTCTTGCCTCATGCAGGAGGTTATTGTGGCCGATATCGGGACGTTATAGACTATATAATACGGATATTCAGAGAACAAAAAGATTGGTTATTGAATTCGCGCGGCGTCCAAAAAGAGGAGGTGAAGCGGGAAAGGGTGTCGTATTTATGTACAAGTGTGCGATGCGATGACTGTTCGAAAGGGTAGTATTTCCAAGAAAGTCGAGGTACAGCTGGGAAATATGCTGAAAAAAAGAGGGAAAAAAGCACTAAGTTGATTCGTCTGAACGGCCTTGGTGCTGTGTAATGAAGAAAATGCAATTCGGTTCGATCGGGGCTAAATACGAGGTATTGTGGTTGGCGGCAGAACTCATCCAATATTCTGGGTTGCTTGCTGATGCAATGCAACTTTGGACCCTTCCGCCTTGTTGTGCCTTGTTGTGCCACGCTGCTGCCTGGCACGTGTTGGCCGACTCGCTAACTCTCAGGGTGTCTTGCCTTTGATTGGACGGTCATTCAGAGGAAGTGGGGCAGACGAAGCCTCGAACACAACATGCAATTGTTTTGCTTTTCGCCTGTTTCCTCCAAGAGTCCAGTCAAACGAACCGGGCAATAATTCACGCAAGCCTGCCGCAAAGAGGGCCGTGTTGATCACGAGTCCATTAAGTTCCGAACGCTCTGCAGACTGCGTCTATTTGGCCGAGACGGCGTGGCTTGTTCATGGAACGGGCTCGCCGCGAAAATATGCCTCAACGCTTCGTATGACTCATAATTTATAAAGCCTCGCGGCTCGTGTCCACGTCTCCTACCCTGAACCGAAAACACATTTGAGACCATTGGAGTCACAGAAACACATATCAAGTAGCACATTATGCGCGACGAGATATCACTCTTGACAAGGTTGTGACTATAACTTATTAAAAAGGTATGTAGAATGAATGAAGCGATGGCCGAATCGAATCGACTCGGAACCAGCCAAGCCATATGAGCACATCTCACGCGCCACGTCCTCCTTTTGGCTAATTGCCTTGCTGAATGCGAACAAGATCTGTACATAGCCAGACTTGGGTTCGTGGTCGCAACCTTTGGTGCGAAAAATGTCAACGCTGAAGAAAAATGGACCCAATTGCGCCTCCAAAGAACAACATATTGAGAAGAAATAATAAGAACTAGAAAGAAAAGGCCTGAGCCAAAATCAAGTCGACATTGCTGTGGCTGAACGCCGCCCGAGGATGCTAGATCCGCCCTTCTCCGCAAGGCGCGGACAGAAAAAAATTGGAGATAAAATCCCATTCATGACTTGTGTTGATGGTACGCATTCTGATGGATGTGGTCCCCAAAGTAGCGACTTCGGACTTGCGGTACCGACTCGCCCGTGTCTCCGGCCCAGACGCCAGTGTAATTGCCCAATTTTACGGCAACTTGGTCGTCTTCAACAACGCAATAGTCGACACGACGCTTGATCGATCCCTGGTACCTTGTATTGTCCATGATTTGCGCTTGCCCTTCGTCCGAAGAGGCGGAGAATGAGGACAGTTGCCGCTGCCGTTGTCCATCTGGGCCGCAAGCAGGCTTGCTGCCGGTTTCCATCGCATCAACTAGTGTTCTCTCGCTGTCGTTTATATTTGATTGTGCAAAGCATGGTCCTGAGGTGTGGGAGATGGAAGAACCAGCTATGGGAGATTTTTGGCAGAGGGAATTCCGCGAGTTTTCCTGGGCGATGGAAGCGCCCATGTTGACAGATGACAGATGTTGGCACGGTGTGTAGCTCGGGCGTGGGCGGACGGGATAAGTCGAGTGGAGACGAGCGCGATGAGGGCAGACGGCGAGCGGTCGGGACCAGGCGACGACGTGCCACCTCGCATATGAATATAAATATATATGAATAAATAGACCCCCCCAGCTGGAAGTTTTGGTGGTAGAAAGACAATGTTCGGCGCTTGGGCGGGCGGTTGAAGGTTTGCGACAGCGAGTGGAAGTTGGACCTATCTGACTAGGCTCTGGGCGTGTTAGTCGGTGGTCGCGCGAAAGCGAGTTGAAGGACTGGGGCGAGCAGAGCAATAAGGGAGAAGGAGAGAAAATACGGCCCCTTGTAGAAAATATATAAAAATGTCGGATCGCACACAAGAGCAGCCTTGGAAGCAGTCTCCGACTATGTATATCTGCCAAAGCACCCCTCCAAAGGCCGAGAGCACCACCATCATCAACCCACCACGATCAGAGATCCCGCCAACCAAACCGGGCCTGGCTCAGGTTTTGCTTCCGAAGCCGCTGCCCAGGACCAGGGACTGGCCGGCAGAAGGGCAGCAGCCACATCTTGAGACGCCGCTGGGACGCCGCTGGGACGCCGCAGGGTGGATGGGGTGCGACACGACAGGACTCGGTTATGGCTTTTGGTCGTAACAATGTCTTGCATGGCGTCTCACCGTCTCACCTGCTGGCGGTGTTTCAAGTACAATGCAACTGGTGTCTGGGCGCGGCAATCTGTCGTTGACAGTTGTCTACCTATCCTGTTCAGTGTTGCCTGTGTCTTGTGCTTTGTGTCTTGTGGTTTGGTGTTTCCGTTCAAGTTTCCCTGTCCCGTCAAAGTCGGGGAAGGAGCTAACCCCGGACTTACTCTGTCCGAGGCACCCGTGACCCGACAGTATCAACCTCCACTCCGAGTGCACGGTCAGCCGGGAACAGAATATTCATGCGAATACAGACATCACCACTTCTTGCTCAGCGAGACGCAAATTTGGCCATCTGATCCGAAGGTTGGCTGCCGCTGGTGCTTCTTATCCTACCAGACTACAGTACCGTCTGACCGACGTCCGCCCGTTACCCGCTGCCCGCCTTGTTCACTTGCCGCTCCACCGCAACGGCCAAGTCATCAAGGGACCTTGTCGCGGTCCAATCAAGATTTCTCCTTTAGGTAGTTACCAGACATCTGCAGGCCCCTCGCCGCTGACGATTTTATCTTGTGACGAACCGGCAGGAGATGTATTCATTCCTGGATGTGGAGTGGGACGAAGCGAGACAGGCCGAACCCTACCGACTACCCTACCTATGTACCTACCTATGTATGTACATATATACTGTACTTACATACATACTCCTGTACACAAAACGGACTGCTCCGCCGACGAGAACCTGCAACATCGAGAAGAGAGAAGCTGCAGCATCAAGAAGACAGACCGACTTCATCATCAGCGATGGGAGGCCTGCGATGTATGCTCACGGAGCGCACGGGGATATACGGGTCCGAACTGGCCGCGCATGTCTCGTTTTAAACGCCCAAGAGGGAAGTCGTCTCGCTGCTCGTTCATGTTTTCACGTCATTCGCTGCACGCACGCAAGTGGACAAGACATTGAGTTTCAATCGGCTTTCGGCCTCTGCAATCTGGCATGTGCATGCGGTGAGGCGGTCATTGCGGAAGACGAACTGAACAGTAAACAGTGAAGGGGTCCACGAGCAGTTGCCGACGGGTTGCATCGATGATCAAACAGGTCGTAAAACGGTTCCCCGCGCAGGCCCCGGTCTATAAGCACCCCTGGCCGAGTCAACCAGCCGCATCGCAAGATGAAGAGACAGCCTGGGCGACGAATATCGATTTAACAACTTGACATGCGATCCAACCTCGTGCTCTTCTCCGAGCGTCGCGCATGACTCCTATCAGCGCAGACACGGAGATTGTGGCTGACTCTGTGCCCTTTTTCCTTTCTTTTTCTCCCATTCGTATCCAGGCACGGCTCATTCAATCACGAACTGGCTCATCGCAAGGCCAGTCGGGCACAAGATCTTACGGAGTACATAGAGCATTGAACCAGCATGGCACCGAAATTCCGCCCGTCTCGGGTCACGGGTGTGCACTGGGGGGGGGGGGGGGGGGGGGGGGGGGGGGGGGGGGGCAGACGGCGGGTCACAACTGTTCCAAGTCCTCGTTCAAGCAAGTCAAGCAGGGCCGAAATATCATCGCTCGCACCAGGCCACGTCACTGTCTCTCCCTTCGGAAAGTCTTGCCGATGCCTCATCCTTCTCGGCCGGAAGGAAGCGATGGGAGTCCGGCCGAGGACCGAGGACACGGCCCAGAGCCATCTGATGTTCTGGCTAACACCACAGGGCGGAATACGTTACGGGTGCGTACCTGAGGCTTTTTAAATTGAGCAGCCTATGAGGGTATGTTGGCTTGCCTCATCGAGAAAACAGAGATGGCTTCTTCGCCGACCAACCTGATTCGGACGCCTCGCTCTGCCCAAAAGGCCTCAACACATGAATTGAAGTTTGGCCCGGTCTCGGAGAGACATTCTGAAAAGTTTGGCCCCCAGTCATATCGCAAGGGGCGTTGCAATTGCGATCTAATTACCAGGACCCAATCTTGACAATGTGACGCAGACTTCATGCGGGCCTGTTTCCGACTGGTTGCTTTATTCCCCGCGCCGGAACCCAGGAACACTAGCCAGGCACCAGACCGGGTTTGAGAGACAACGGCTTTTTCACGCCATCTTTGCATCGCATCACATCATGTAGGCAGACTGGAAACGTTTTTAGCCTCCACATGTTCCAGTTGAACCCTTCGCAAGGGAAAAAAAGTACGAAGAAAAAATGAAGCCATCTTGCTTTGCCGCATCGCCACAATGACATCGCGATAGTCAGACTAGTGTCCGGTCAGGGGTTGGGTAGGCCGCTGCTGCTCGTATATTTGTTTCCTTCACTGCTCGTATAATTCACCTCACCTTGCTGAACTGGATTGTCGTGAAGAGAACTCTATTTGAACGTTTCTGCGAGGCACGAAAGATGAATGGATGTGCTTATTGAATTGTGCACGTGGAGTATTGCTTGTGTTACATGTTTACATGATATTTGTTTACTTATGCTTGATCGTTCGTTGTTTTGTATTTGTTTAGATACTGCTTCTGGCAGGCAACACAGGTTCCTCCATCCCATTGGTAACCTGATTATCGCCACCAAATTCCAATCCGACCTCAACAGCTCAAGACACACAGACAGACAAGTCACTCACCATCAGAGTCACCAGTGACCACAGGTTGATTGCCATGCCTTGCGTTCCCCAACTGGACCTCAACAGTCACGTTTCCTGTTCTTGTTAACTTTTCCGATCCCACTCATCTTGTACTCTATGCCAGTATAACTACACATAACCGTAAGAATCCACGCCCATACGTCTCCACGACAAGTTTACCTCTTCAAAGTCCTCTGCTTCTCCGCATTAGTAGCCACGTTCCTCCCCTCCACCAACAAGCCCTTCTTCCTCCTCACCCCATCCATATACCTCTTCGCCACATTCTCCTTGTCCGCTAACTCCCCTAAATCCTCCAAATCGTCCTCCGTAAACGGCACCCAGAACGGATCCTGGTCCAATACCTCAAACCCCGCAAACACAAGCTGCGGCTGCGCAGCCCCGCTAGTTCGCTTCCGCATCTCGTCCGCGAAGCCAAAACTCTCCGCGACAGGAAGAATAGCCTGTATCGTAAAAAACGGGGTTCCTTCCTTCATGGTTTCCGCAATGACACGTCCGCGTCGGCGGGTGAGCACATCGTAGACCCTGCCAAGAACTTCTGTCGCGGCTTGGATTTCGACGCTGTACATGGCGAGCATGAGACGAGGGGACCAGTCCAGGAAGGCGGACCGTAGAGACGTTTGGAAGGTTTTGATGATTTCGCTGGTAAGACGACTGAGCTTGTCTGGGGCGGGGGTGTCGTCGTCGGTGAGGTCGAGGGCAATGTCTTCGAGGGTGACGGCTACGCCTTGGACGGGTTCGTGGCAGAGAGGGCCTTGGGCCATGGCGAGTTGGAAGGCGTGTACGATTTTGTCTGCGAGGTGGCTTGAGTTGAGGGCCTCGCCGGCACGGGGTGCTGTGGTGGTTGTGTTGTTGTCCGGGGGGGTTGAGCTAAAGACTTTGGTGAGTATGTTGTCTTTTGTGGCATCGAGGAGTATGTTGGGGCCTGTTCTTCTGGGGCCAAAGGCGGCGATTTGATCGGTGTGTGTTCGGAAGGTGTCGCGGCCTCCTTTGGCGGTATCGAAGAGCTTTTGTAGCTGCTTCTGGATATCCTCGACAGAAAGCCTACTGGCTGCGGCGGCTGCTGCTGCATCGAGAGCAATGGCGTCGGCTTCATCGTCTGCTTCTTGTTCTTTGCGCCTGGTTTCCGTGTAGAGATGCTTGATGGAGTCGGCGTTCTTGAGCAGAAACTCCGTCACGTCAGAGGCTAATGGACGGATGCGCAACGTCATGGTGACCTGTTTTGAACTTGTGTATGCCACAACCGCTCCTCGGCCGAGCTCCTTATTCACAGGGGGACGCATCTCGTCAGCCCGGACAATGGTTTCCCTGTATGGGACGATGGGTGCGCCGGCCTGTATATCGCATTTTGCGAACCTCTCCTTGAGGTCCGTGAGACACCGCTCTAGATGCAACTCCCCTGCTGTGAGGAGCACGTGCTCACCACTACCAAATTGTTCGTATTCCGCGCACGGGTCGCTCTGAACCAGTAACTCCAGGCCGTGGATCATCTTGTCTAGATCCCCAGGGTTTACCGGTTCCAAGGCGACTCGGACAATGGGCTTCCCAACCATGCTGACGCCTGCTAAGTTGATGGCACCGTCAAGCTTGCTGCATAGTGTCCCGGACTTGAGAATCTTGCCTTCGAGACCTCCGATGCCAAACACCACGCCAGCGGGAACTGAGTCCAGGGACTCTAGATTTCGTCCCATGAGCATGTAGAGAGCCGAGACGGTCACGGCTTGCGGCTGCGGGCCTGCCGTGGGATCAGCCGGTGACCACTTGGGCGGAACGACGTAGAGGCTGTCGCCGACCGAGAGCGTCCCAGAGTAGATGCGTGCGAATCCGATCAAGTGTTCCGGCTCGGCCTGTTGGGCTTCCTCGTCATTGACATTATCAATGTGAGTATTACCCAAAGCCTCTGTGATGCCGCCATCCACGGCGTCTTCGCTTGCGTCTTGCGCAGCCGCCGCTCTGAGGGCCTCGGCTCGCTTTTTCCGCGCAAGCTCCCGTGCCTCTTCGCCAGTCATCTGACTGCCGGGTTTTCTCCTATTTTCGGGCAACTCGCTCTCCGGGACCGACACCATTTTGCTGACATAGGCGACTACAGGATCTGATGGGCCATGCTTAAACGCGACCATGGCATCTTTGACCTCCTTGTCCACGGCCTCGTGTCCGGGAGATTGCGCGATAAGATCGGGACATCTCTCAGCTTGCGCGGCAGGTGGTGAAGGTAGAGACTCGATGACGGAAACCAATAGAGCTGTTGAGAGGGGCAGCCAAGAGGCAAAGACTGTTGTCAGAAGCAACCGTGGGTCGCGCGCGCGGAGTACGTGAGGCGGTATCGAGAGGTTCAGGGACTTGGTAACTTTTTCCAGCATGGCTGTATCGCCTTTACCGTGGTCACCGCCGCACGTTGCCTGGTACACTGTCCAGATCTGCTCCAGAACGAGTTGCACAAACATAGGCTTGAGATTTCGACCTCTGAGATGTTTTGGGCCAAGAACCTTTTTCGTCTTAGGATCCAGGTAGAAGTTTCCCCATAACACTTTCTGCATCAGTCCACGCTTGATGCCGAGTTTCTTTTCGTATAAACTGGCGAATTGACGACATGTGAATGCCCATCCGTCGATAGCACTGCTGAAAATGACATTGTTCTTTTCGGGGGCAAAGTAGATGTCCTCGTCGTCTCGCTCCTCAAATTGCAAGTTGATCTCGCCGGTCTGTGATGACGAAGAATCCTCTTCTTCTGCGGAGGCTTTCGCAGCTGCTGCTGCCGCGGCATTGACACGCTCCTCCATCTTCTCCCGCCAGTTAAGATCCTCTTCCATTCGCTCGCCTTGAAAGAAACTGCCCAACACGGCGTTCACCTGCTCGAGCAACTTGCTCAGGTGCACATAAGCCTCGCCAGGCGTCATCTTTAGCTCCGTTTTCAGACGGTCCATCTTGTTGATGACGAGAAGAGGCTTGAGCTTCTCCATCCAGGCTTGTCGCAGAACTGTGACCGTTTGGCTGCAGACGCCTTCTACGGCGTCGACCAGCACGACTGCTCCGTCGCAGAGCCTCGACGCCGTAGACACCTCGCTGCTGAAGTCAATGTGCCCTGGTGAGTCAATCAGGTTGATGAGGTACTCTTTTGGTTGCGGGGCGGCCTCTGGCGCAGACCGTCTCATCATGGAGAAGAATAACGAGATGGCGGATGATTCCATGGTGATGCCTCTCAGCTGCTCATCAGGACGGGAGTCGAGATAGCGGATCTTGCCGGCGAGTTTAGGCGAGATGATGCCATTTGTGGCGAGGAGGGCGTCTGTCAGCGATGTTTTCCCATGATCGACGTGCGCGAGAATGCATATCTGTATCAACATCAGCTCATCAGCCCGCTGAGTTCAAACATGAGACGGATGAGAGGACGAGGCATACGTTTCTTATGTCTTCGGATTGCCTTTGCAGGCTTGCCAGCTTGTCTGGCGTTACCACCGGCATGATGGGATTGACGGGTGTTGAAGAAGTATCTAGTAGAAACGTCCTGCTACACTGAGCGTTGCTCAGATGCCCTCTTTGTCCCAGACTCGAATCAAGTCGGCTTGTTGGAATTACTCGAGCAAGGAGCCGATTCAGGCTACTACCGCTCAACTAAATGCGTTCGTTTGCATGGGTATTTGTACCATACCACAGCTTCTTATGAAGCTCTTCGCCGTTTGGTCAAACAGAGCTCACAATTTTCTCTTCGTCACTGTGCTCACAGGCTCAGCCTGATTGGATCATGGTGTGACTCCTTCAATTCACGCTTGCTCCACATGCACAGTCTGTGACGCACTGGGTCGTTCTGCTGGACCATGGGCCATGCAAATCAACAACTAGAAAAGGTAAGGATGTGATGCTCGATGACTGGAAATGAGTCAAAATATGAAGTGGCTCTTGAGTTCTATCAGAAGAGTCAGGCTGTGGAAGTCTTGGAAGTGGGAGGATGTCGCTTTGTGTTGCCTTTCCCGTCTTTCCCGTCGTACCTCAGGCTTCACTCCACGCTGCCCCCGCTCCCACCCCACCATGGAATTAAAATTGCTCGATAAGTGCAAGCGATATGCATACAGCCCGCATGTTATTCGCGATAGACGCATATCTACACCACAAGCCCTAACGGCACGAAAATTCCGAGACCGCCATCGCCAGCCCCTCGGAGTGAGCGCAAAATCAATCCCTGCCGCTGCCTTTGTATCCTGCGCCTTCGATTTGGACTTTTCGGACGAGACGAACGACGGAAGCGGAAGAGTAACACTTGAAAATGTCGACGTACCAGAACGGCGTGGCTCCGGCCCGAGCGATCGATGATGACAGCGATGTCGAGGAGGAAGCCCTGGTGGCCGACTACAAGGAGCAAGTTCAGTATGAGGACGGCGACGAGCTCAGCCAGACGATGTCTTTGACTATGGCGCAACAAACCGACGACATCCAGGCCCGCCTCGTCCAGGCTGCTCAGCCGCTGGATTTCTCAGCACCTCTGGAAGTCAAGTTCCAGAGCTACGATTCCTACTGCAGCTTGTTCCACTTCATCTTGAACTCGGATGGACCTGTGGATTTGGAGCCTCCTTCGGTTGGTTTTTGTCACTCCCAGCAAGTCGTGGAGAAACAGGGTGGCATGAGCGGGATATCAATGCTCGAGTCTCGAGAGATGGAAGGCATGTGGAGAAGTCAAGTTGCGGAAAGCTAACCCATGATGATTCTTTTAGTACTACTGGGCTTGGGATGTCATTGATGAATTCATCTACCAGTTCAACTCGTTCTCGTCATATCGACTGCGAATTGCTCGCCAAGCGAACAACGATGAAGAGATTCAAATTTTGCGGGAAAACCCCAACACGTGGGGCTCGTACAGTGTCCTCAACGTTTTGTACTCGCTGATCCAGCGATCCCAGATCACTGAGCAGCTTGCTGCGATGAAGAGAAACGAGGATCCCGCGGCCGTCGCAGGCGAGTATGGCTCAAAGAACCTGTATAAGATGCTGGGTTACTTTTCCATCATTGGCCTGCTCCGCGTGCACTGCTTGCTGGGCGATTTCAGCCTGGCGCTCAAGACGCTCGACGACATTGAGCTTAACAAGAAGGCCATGTTTGCGCGTGTCATGGCTGCCCACTTCACAACATACTACTATGTTGGATTCTCGTACATGATGATGCACCGCTACGCGGATGCCATCCGCATGTTCAGCCACATCCTGATCTACGTGTCGAGGACCAAGAACTTCCAGAAGAATTCACAGTACGACTCCATCACAAAGAAGAACGAGCAGATGTACGCTCTGATCGCCATCTGCGTGGCTTTCCAGCCCACGCGACTGGATGACACGATCCACAGCGCCCTGCGCGAGAAGTACGGCGACCAGCTGCTCAAGCTGCAGCGTGGCGGACCCGAGTCGCTGCCTATCTTTGAGGAGCTCTTCCGCACTGCTTGCCCCAAATTCATCACCCCCACGCCCCCGGACTTTGACAACCCCGAGAGCAACATCGACCCCGTTGAGCACCATCTCTCCGTCTTCATGGATGAAGTCAAGACCAACATGTGGAGCCCCACCATCAAGTCCTACTTGAGACTGTACACGACCATGGATCTGCACAAGCTGGCCGGCTTCCTTGAGGTCAAGCCCGATGAGCTACGCTCGTGGCTTCTGGTGACCAAGCAGCGCAACAAGCAGCTGCGATTCCAGGACCAGGGTCTTCTCGACGGCGACCTGGTCAATGTTAGCGACCTTGATTATGCTTTGCAAGGAGTAAGTTGAGACCCGCGATTCCTCATATTAACTTAAGTCTTGAGAGCAACAGGTACTGACTTTTTTTTTTTTCAATAGGATTTGATTCACATTTCCGAGGCCAAGGTTGGACGCAAGCTCGTCGACTGGTACATTCGCAACCTGTCCCGTACATACAACTAGACCAACCTCCATAGGGGCATCCAAAAGTGAACCTGTCACGATACCCAGGAAAGTCGGGTTTTGTTCACACCTTGAAATACAAGAAAGGCCCCCCAACAAAACAAGTTATGGAAAATCCACGGCCGCTTAGAAATGCTGGTCACCTCTCTACCACGTCCCCAAGTTCTTGGCCTTCAACACACGACCAAGTCGTCATCTGCTGTCTTCGCGACGAAAGGGACGGGAAGGATTAGGGGCGGCACACCTTACGGCGGAAACAGAAAAGCCTGGGGGTATGTCGATGCAGGCCATTACGGTCACTTGCATGGCATTTGGCGTCTCGGAGTTGGGAATCGTCTCTTACGGAAAGCAGCGGATGGGGTAGGACAGATGGAGGTACAGCTGAGGCAAGGGTAGAGCCCATCTACTTCTCGTCTGGAGTCGGACGTTTATCGTCTGGGAAGATGTAGGGTCCGTATCACATGGACCAGTATAGGAGTCAAATAAGTCTTGTTCTTTTTTTCTTTCTCGTTCTTGTGTGAGTGCGTGTGTTGAGCCGTACTCAAGTATGATGGTCCTGCGTCTGTCTTGACATGCAGAATCGATGTTCTCTAGTTATGTAGCTCATGCGTACGATCTAATCGTTGGTTCCACAGCGTACTGTGCCTACTGTGCAATATAGGTTCAGTGAACCTCAATCTCAGTTACATCTGAGAGCGCCCGCGTGACGCTCATACGCCGCGTTACGTATCTCCATTGAGGATTTGGAGTAGTAAGTACTCTTGTTCTCATCTTTGCCCAAAAGCGGTATATAGCTTCTCTTCGTGCCTCTTGTTCGATTCCAATTCTCCGTCTACCATGCTCCCTCTTATTTTCTTCTTTCTGCTTTCTTTTCACTTCCTTATTCTCATTCATGCCAAGTCTTCTTCTCGAATTGTCTTCTCATCCTCTTATGCCCCTTATATCCTCTTGCCCCGTGCGAGAATCCGGCCTAAGCGAGGTCCACAGCTAGTATAACACCGGTCAATGAGCACGCACACGCATAACCTTTTCTTCCTCGACCCTTCATGTCTTCAACATAGGCAGCGTCTATCAATTCAAAAATTTTCTTTAGATCAGTTATAAGTTGGCCGTCGTCGTGCTGGCGCTACTGTCGCCATGCCGCCGCACAGCACCTTTAATCTCCACCAGGTAAGTGAGTGAAGCATCATTCGTAAATATCTCATGAGTTCTGCTAATTGTCATGAGTGGCCACCTTACTTTATCTACGCGGACGTAACCCATCGCGGGGCATGGGTCCCAGCTTGGAAGGTACTCAAGTCTCAAGCAAATTCACTGCCTCGTACATGATGCTTTTTTGATAACGGAATCGCTCATCAACTAACGGCATGCTTGGGCAGGTGGTCGATGGGGAGGCTCAGGTTCCCTTCGGTGAAGTTTTCTGTCGCTAACCCTGTGGCGATGGCCTTTGCGCCCTTGACGTAAGTTGCAATACTGCGGTACGGTCATACATACATGTAACATGATACTGATTCATTTATCAGACTAAGTTCAGCCTCCGCAGCTGCCTCCTCGCCCATGTGAAACACGTCCATGGCCCTTTTGCGCGTCGCCAAACGGGTGGCCTCACAGCCGCCGAAATGGAGGAGGCCGAGGTAATTAAACCATTCGCAACTGCCTATGGTGATAAATTTCACGGCTGAGAATGCAGTATAGCGTACTATACCAAGCTTCTGGAGCTCTATCTGGGCATACCTAATCCCGGGATGTCCGAGTTGTGTCCCGAGAGGCATCTCCCTGCAAGGCGTTCACCATTAGCAAGGGATGGCTACAGCACATTTCCATCAGGAGAAAGTCTTTCTTATAACTCAAGGTAAGCGTTTGATGGTAACGCGGTATTCTATTGCGGATGGACTGATCGTTTATGCAGGTTTCCATCATCTACGTCGACTAGGTCACATACTGCGAGACCTCCGCGCCATCAGATTCCACAAGCTGAGCCCCTTCCAACACCAATTCAGCTACTGTCTCTTTCGAGGAAACTTGAAATAATGGTCAATGTGCTTGGTCTCGAAGGCCTGTCTGAGGCGGAATGTCAAGACGCTCAGGCCATTATTAAAACATTCATTAGTGAAATGGACCAACGATGATGAATCGATCATTCTGCTCTGCGCGTGATGAAAATGCGGCGCCGGATCCAATGGACGGCCAGAAGATTGGAGTCGACATGTTCAGCGAATATCTCCTTTTACCAATGATCACTCGCGCCAAACAAGTTTGTCTGCGACTTGTGCTGGAAAGCCGTGTAATTCCCGCAGTTAAAGGGTTTTCTTTTCTATACCCGGTCTTATCTCCGGTCTTATCTCAGCCTTTATTACTCCCGGCGCGAACAACGGGACGCTCATCTCATGTACATGTCCACGTATGTCATACTGTGTCATGACTTACCTATGTACCTACCTTATTTCAGTCTGCAAACTCCTGAAAGGGGACTCATTTCTTGTCAGTTTGACACTTCAACTCGATGGACAATTTGACAAGCTCCAACTTCCAAGTCATGCACTTGTCCATCCCATGCATTTCCCTCGCGAACAATCTTGTCTGGTCCCATCTCCACTTTTTTCACTCCCTTACCCAGGAGGTACCTAATGGATTTTTTTTTTCTTTTCGTCTCGTCTTGTTTTCCATGATTTTTCTTTGTCAAGGAAAATAGTTACCCGTATTTCCATGCTGCCCAACAAGGGAAGGCAACGCCAAGTGTAACCGAAACGGCCCACTCGACCCATTCTATTCCCTCCGGCTTCTTTAATCCCAGGCGCAATCCTGGCCTTGTTCGGCTTGGCAGTGGCAGGAAGGATGTTAGTACGTAGCACGGATGCGCGGTCTTGGGCCTGTTGCTGAAAAGACATGTGTCTGCTTGATGGAGAGGAAAAACTTAAAACTTATCCATGAATCAGAATTTCGAAGCCATGATCATGTGATTTACGCTAGGAAAATTTTGGATTTCTATGACAGATGACGCTACGTCGGTTGAGTATGCATGTCGAACTAGACTTGAAGGCATCTGACTGCTCAACACTCATAGGAAAAAAATTAAGAAGATGAATCTTGCTAGTCTGCAGTATGCAAATGCAATGAGTTCATGTGTGATGCCGAATTGACATCGTCGAATCAAGGAACAAACATAAAAAGCTAGAAGCGCCTAACTGCTTGTTTCATAGCTTCTACAGTGGAGTCCTGGGCAATTTCGAAACAAGATTCGCGCCAAGTCCCGTCGACATGGTGCAAAAATACAGAGCCATCTCCTCCTGATCAGGAAGAACGGGAGAAGGCCAAACGAAGAAGAAAAGAAACCTGAAAAAGGAAATATGTAAGTCTTGACGGGAAAAAGCGGCGGGTACCTATCTACATATTTGGAGCAGATACGGAGTACATACCTATGTACATGGCAAAATCGAAAAACCCCGCCGCTCATTCATGAACTCTAACATGGGTTCCTGACCGTTCCACAATGCCCGACGAATGGGTCGAATGAGATGCCTAGGCAAGCCATCTTTTAGACTCTTTTTTGATACCTCTCATCCTGATTGCAGACATGTATGTACAATGTGAGTCCTTGGTGTGTTGAGATTTGCGCTTATGTTACACTGCCGTACTTACTAGGTACTCCGTACTCACCCTCACTGACCAGTGACTGTCACTTCATTCCATGTACAAACCTACATATACTCCGTACAGCATCTGATGTCTTGGATCGTGGGAGCCTGATGACCCTATGAAGCATCCCACGTGGATCCTGACGGGGGCGGGGACCACGAACCCATCCCCCCGGGTTTACGTACGAATAGGTACAATATGACTGGGAAGGGCCGCTTCTCGCGCCACGAATTCTTGAATGGTACGGAGTACGGAGTATACGGAGTATTCAATTTTCAAGGGCAAGATTACCGCGGGCAAGAAAGAGAGACATTGGCGAGGCGGTCAAGAAACAAGCATCGACTCCCGAAAGAGCATCCATCTTATCAGATGTAGGTACATGTGTGCTTCAACTTCTACATTCGATCCTCCGGTGCTCAATCACATGATGCTCGGCGCGCACCACCCATGTCTCATGTGCTCGTTCCAACTTCCTGCAGACTGCAAGTTCACGATCACGCTTCGACGCGTCCAGAACCCGGACTTCAACCACCGCACATACATACTACCGTGATGTACTCCGTACGGTACTCACATACCAGTGATACCACGCGCGTTCGAGGCAAGGATGTGCGTGTCATCGTCACCTTGTCTGGTCAGTGGTTGGCCAACAGGCGCGCGAAAGCAGAAAAGGGGCAAAGCTCCAATCTGCTTTTGAGTCTTGACCAGGAATCGCAACATGTAAGGGATAAGCCACTCGGATCTACCCATGGCTGGCGCACACGGGGGCAACCGCCGACGGGTGTAAAAACGGCCGCCGTCATGCCATTGTCATGTTGATCCAACTTGCTGGCGTTCCTTAGCCACGTTGCCATGGCACGGTTGCACGAATCAACGGGATATGTACTCCGTAGCTTCCTAGGCTTCCTGAATCCTGGGTGTGTAGAAAGTTGGTGTCGTCGGCTTGTCTTAGCGTTGGCTCCGGCTCGCATGCGCTCATTGCTCAAGGTGGTGCGACGAGCAAGGGTACGAACCTACGAACCTACGAAGACGTACTCCGTAGGTATACACTGACAATACCTATGTACGTGGTGGACGCCGGAGATTCGCACATTCGCATTGGACTTGCAACTGGCGGAAGTTGCATGATGCCGGTTGCGTTGATGCCGGCCGGCATTTATTTCCACCCGTACTCAATGCATCACAGGCTCACAGCCTAGGTAGGTACATACCCACCCTCTTCTCGGCTTCGTCTGCCATGATACAATGCCGTATTCGTATGTACACACCTACGTGATGGAAATACCATGATGCGCTTGCCATGCGTGTGGTGGGAATCGGGATTCATAGACCAACAAAAGTCGCCATGACAGTACAATTGTCTTGGCGGTAGGTATGGCTCCGACTTCCGCGTGTTCTTGGCAAAGTGGCAGAGGTCCTCGGCTGGCCTAGCGCCTCGGTACGACAAGGGCTCGTGGAGGCGGAATTGCTTCAAGATAAAAAAAGACAAGAAAGATCAAACAAGATGGTGACCAAGTGATGAAAAGCATCAAAAGACAAACAGGATTGGCGGCATGCCGTCCCCAATCCCGATTATCCCTTCGGGCTTCGGGGTCCGGGGACACGACGTAGAGAGGCCGGAGTTGACGCCGGGATGAGACGCATTCGCAGCATCGCAATTCGCATCCCTTCGCATCGAGTCAAATGAAACCGCCTCATGCATGATGCGTACTCTACTCTGTACAGGTTACAGGTTACATAACACACGCCCCGTTCCAGATTGCGCCACGTTCTTGCATCGATTCATCGAATGCCACTTCACTTGACGCGGACAAGGCTGCCCAGTGCCTCTCCAAGGTTCGGCAATGTCGGTGGTGGCAATCTGGGTCCTGGATCTGTCTTGCTGCATTGCCCGCACATGCCGGAGAACCGCACAGAGACAGACATGTACATACATGCATCAGAAACATCAGACATCAGAGACATGCAGAGACATATTTAATGACACACTCACACTCACAAACGCAATCGCCAGCTGCCTTTTGCACTCGGCCAACCAAGTTAGGTACCAACCCTCAATCTGCGTGTTGTCGAATCTGCGACTCTGCATCAGGTGATGCAACAAGCGGTGGCTGGACTACTCGGTACGGATACATGTATGTAGATATGTACTTGGGTACATGGGACCCTCTGAGAGGTACATTCTCGGGTCGTGGGCTCCGGGGCCATGAACAACGTTGCAGCCGCATTTGTCCTCCCCGTCGGCCCTCTGGAGTCTGCATCATCGATGGCGTTTCTTTGAAAATGAAAGTTTCCTCGATCATGCCATGTTCTTTATTTCTGTGCCCTTTGCTTCCCCATATCGTTTCCACATCGCGCCACCTTCCAACTCATCGCGATCCGCCACTCTCCCTTGTTTTTTGGTTCCAACTTCTGCGCAAGCCTTTGGTCCTCAGTTGTAAGCCTTGTAGGTATGTACCTAGGTACCTACTCCGTACACAACTTGTCGGTGACTCATTCGTTATCCTTGTTGCGTTTGTTGCCCAAGCAAGCACAGGGCATCGTTTATTTTACCTCCGCGCGCCCGAAAGCTGACCAGGGCAGGCCTGTGCAAGGCAAGGCAAGGCGAGGCGAAGTCAAGGCGAAGAAGACAAGGTATAAGGCGGAAAAATAATTCAAAATTCAACCCCCAAAACCTAACGGAATCCACCACAGACCGGGTTGGGAGGACAAGACGTGAAGCTAGGGGTTAGCTACGGCGTATGTATAGGTACCTAGGTATGTACAATACATCTAAGCCAAAGACGAACCTTGGTCCTTGGCATCCGCACAAGCCGGCATCGCGCCTTTGGTTGGGTTGTTTGAAACTCACGAGTACAAACCACGAATATCTCGCTCTTTTACCACGTGCGCGTGCGGTACCTAAGTGCTGTTGTTTACAAATTACACCCCGGAGGAGAGCTCGGTGCATTATCTGCAGCCCGTTGTTATTTTTACCTCGAACGGCACTTTGTGACTACTGACAGCCCCGGAATAGGTACAGCGCGGAATCCAGTCCAGATTCATCTCAGATTCCATCGCAGGACAGGAACCAACACAGGAACCAACACCACACGGACCGCGAACTCAGATCGGCACGCGAGATAGACGCCACCAGCAGCAGCAGTAGCAGCAGCGAATTAAGCTTCCTGGCCTATTTGAAGTTGAATAGCTCCAAGTTACATAACTGTCAACATCACTGTGGTCTTTACGTTGTTGTCTTCGCTCAGCGCTGTCCATACATACCAAGTCCTGGTACCGGTACTTGGCTGGGTACTTGGCTCTTGGCACTTGGTACTTGCTCAAAGCTGCTCCACCACGCTAGGTATCGCTGCGCTGCTCCTGCCGTCTGACCTTGTCGCTAGACCTTGATGGGGGTGGCCCAAGCTCCCAAAGCTCCCAGCTTCCCAGCTTAAGCTCTATGGCCCCACCATCACGCACACCACACCAAACACACCAAAACACACCAAGAACGGGCAACAAGGAACTAACTTGACTGAACAATCCACATCCCACAACCCCCAGTCGAACCCCCAGCCGACCCAGCCACGGAGCAGACAAACAAGGGAGACGAGCGTTGACTTGAATTGATTTTTCTCTATTTCTCGGTTCGCCTTCAACTCTGTCTTCTTGCACAACCTACTCTGTTGTTCTTACAGACGTCGTTGGAGTCACCGTGATTTCGAGATATCGACCTACATTCTGCCGCACGCCTACGGAGTACTCAACATTCTCTCCCCGCCTGCGTTTACCTAAGCTTGCGTCCATCGCATTAACGTCCGTCCTGCTCTTGTGCGAAAGCGGAAGTGACATCAGCACCGAGACAAGCGCCAAACGACCAAAACCGTGTCATCATCACGGGCATCAAGGCTTGGTTGTACAATCTGAGAACATCTAAACATCTAGGCTTTGAACATCGGCTCTGGGCATCCATCTCATCTAGCCTTTGCGCATCTAGCCATCTGCTCCATTACGTAGCTCCCGTCATAGCTCGGTCCAACACGCTCTTGCGCCGTTGCTTTTTTTTCTCGTGTGCGAACCCAGTCGACTCGACATCGTGTTGCATCGCACAGCACAAGCAACCCGGCGGCCAATCCAGATCAACGCTATCCCTTCAAATCTCGAAAATCTGTTTGACCTGTGACGCTGCACCTTCCCGACCGTGGCCACTTGGTGTCTCCTTGCTCGGCACATGCGTGCCGGAGAAAAGTGAACCAGCGTGGTATCGCTCCATAAACTGCTGTTGTCTTAGATTGCCCAGTTTTAACCCCAGCGAGCCCACGGGAAATAGGTAGTGCTGTGAAGACTTTCATTCAGATAAACACGCCACACCAGCCAGTCGCCTACGACTTCCGACTGTGCCGGCACGAAGACTTGATAGCACGACAAGCAAGGACGGACGAGCCCGAGATTTGAAATCCAAGCTGCCTCACGGCTGGCTGCCTGCCTGGCGCTTCCTATCTGTTTCTGTGTAGTGGTGCCTCGCCATCCGACCGGCTAGCTGTTGGTGATCATCATCTCACCGCACATCGAACCGGCTGTTATAGCCCATTTCGTCAATCCGCCTTTATCTTCTTTGATCCTTCGTCTTCTTTAGCCACCAATGCTCACCTTCGCCGATCGCCCAAAGCCTTCCGTATTTGGCAGCCACAGCATGAACATGAGCAATTCGAGTCGCATCATGGGTCAAGGAGGAGGAGGAGGAGGCACTTCGCGGCTCAAGAGGCTATCTTGGATGTTGCATCCGTCGCGATTGTCTCAAGGACTTGCCTCTGGGCCATCGCCATTGTCGTCTCTGCCAGCACCTAGAAAGTCATACAGCGAGCCGATTAACGAGCCGATCCACGAGTCGACCGGCGAGCCTCTACAAAATACCGAATTCGCATCACGTTCGATATCACAAGAAGATTCAAAGATCCGACCTTTGGCCTTCTGCAATACCGCGTCCGACGCCGAAACACCCGACCCCGACACCAGCATGAGTCTGGATGACGACATCGAGCCTCTTCCTCAGCTGATCACAACGCTTCACACATCGGCCGCTCCGTCCGCAGCCACCTCAGCGGTGCCATCTAGCTCGAGTTCCACGGCAAGCGAGGAGGGCGCCTCCCCAACCGAGGCCAGAAAATCGAGTATTTCTTTTCCGACGGACCTGCCGAAGCCTGAGCATTCGCCCTCGATTCAAACGCCTCTTGATGGATTATCGGAATTCTCGTTTGGTCGAAAATCCTCCATTTCATCGGCTTCATATCGACGGTCGAGGAATCCTTCTGTTGCGCCTAGTGTGATTAAGCAGGTGGATGGGATGCGTGTTCGGACGGCGTCGTCGCCGCCACCACGGAGGTAAGGGATTTTTTTTAAAGAGCATGTCTTTTACGCCTCACATCATCATGACTTCTTTTTTCCTTCATTTCTTCACGTCCTCGTTGTTCTATTCTGTCACCCCTTCACATCGTCATCTATTATTTTTTTCTTGGTTCTTGTTTTCTTTTTTGTTCGGTCATACTAGTTATACTTTTCCCCTGTCCTCTACTGCATCAATTCAGCTCGTCAATTGCAGAATTAGCCGCAGCTCGTGGGAAGCCCCGCGCTCTATCTGTGGCAGAAACCGAAGAGTCAAGATAATGGCGGTGCAGCGGTGGTGCGCTGTAGTATGGTGTCGACTATACATGCCTCGATTATATGAGGGCGAGGGCCGGCACTCATACTTCTTTGAGTTTGTCCCCCTGTCTGCCTCGGCTCGTTCGGCTGCTGCTGTGGTGCACCACCAACCACTTATTCGGCGAGCTTTTTTTCCGATCGGATCTGCTGCGGCTGGATGCAGAAGGTTGCTTTGCGTCTGCGTCTGTGTCGTGCGTCATCGGGCCCTTGCTCAGGAGTCAGGACTGCTAAGGGGCATCAAGTGACGCGCCCTGCGTCTTGCATCCGACTAGACTACCTTTGGAGCAGCGCATTTCGATTCAACATGATGGCGGGCATGGCGTCCTCCCCGGGGTTCGCATGCGAACTTTGTCGGCGGCGATTGACGAGGCTGTGCTTCCGGCAGCGCATCCCGCGCTCATATGCATTTTATGGAGGCCTAACTGCGATCCAATGTTCTGCTCTCGCCGGCTAAATGCAGCGCGCGTTCGTCACGCATGATGATTGTCAAAGCGCCGCGGCGTTGCATCAGGTAGGCAAGACGGTTTGCCATTTTGACCTCGAGCCTCAATCCAAGCGTTCACTCGCGAGCTTCAGTCATCCGGCCGCTTCGGCTTTTGGCCGCAGGGAGAGAAGACGTCTCCACTTCTGCCTAAGCCTCCACCGCAGACGAGAAAAGCTTCCGAATTCTGATGGGGCGGCACCGTGCCACCGCTTACGATGCACCGTGGGTTCAAGAGCGGGGTCGGGCTCTCTAGACTCTTTCTTCTTCAGCCTCTAAACTCCTTGCTGTAGAGCACTGGGCGTGGCCTGACAGCTTGACCATACAGTATCTACGGGTCCACTCACACAGTATATACTGGGAGGGGCTAGGCAGTCGCGACAGAGAGCCACCAGTGAACCTGTGGAGCGAAGGAAGTCACGGTCATCGTGCGTCAGAGATTAAGCTCTCTCCCTTTCCACCCGCATTTGAGGCTGCCTCATCAGTCTTCTTCTCATTATTATTCTGTTTCTTGCGTCGTCTTGTCTGCTCGAGGCACTCTCATTCCTTCTGGTCCTTATCATTCCCCGCTTTATCTTCGATACTACCTTCGGCTGATACCATTCTTACTATTCTCTTTCTTCATTCTTCATCCTCATTTTCATTCCTCACACCATGGTAAAGCTGACCGGGTCCTTGAACGACAGGTTTCAAAACCGCGTCGGCTTCGATAACGTGCCCAGCGGTGAGGCCACCAAGAACAACACCCCGTCTCTGACACTCAATGTTCGACACACGGGCTTCTATGCCCGCCGACGATCCCGCTGCTTCATGGTCGGCGTGGATGAGCATTCTTATTCCGACTATGCAATCCAGTGGCTCTTGGACGAGCTGGTCGACGATGGCGACGAGGTCGTCTGCGTCCGCGTCGTTGAAAAAGAGATTCGGAATGACCAATACCAAGATGACGCTAACCGCGTCATGGAAGATATACTAGCCAAGAACGGCGCTAATCGAGCTATTAGCTTTGTGCTGGAATATGCCGTTGGCAAGTTGCATGCCACTTTCCAGAGGCTGGTGAGTCATCTTTTCAAGCCAGAACAGGAATCACAGACTGACTCTGTCACAGATTCAATTGTACCAACCAGCAATGCTCATTGTTGGCACCAGAGGTCGCTCATTGGGCGGCATCCAGGGCTTGGTCAACTCTCGGAATTCCTTCTCCAAATACTGTCTGCAGTATTCACCTGTGCCAGTTGTCGTCGTGCGCCCAACGGAGCAGCGCATCAAAAAGAAGGTCAAGCGTGCCAGAGATGCGAGCCGTCAAACATATCTGTCTATGCTTGCCGCCAATAACGGACTTCACGAGGCGAATAGCAAGGCGAGCAGCATGTACGAACTCGAGCCCCAGAATACCCCCGATGAGGAAGCCCACCAGGTGGCTAAGGTCCTCGGGTTGCCGGCAGCCTTTGACCCAACCATCAAACCGCTACGAGACAACCTGCTTCCCCGATCTCGCCCCTCCAGCCCTGGCCCAGCCGCCAACGGACCCACAGAGCGATTCCCTCCAAGGTCGCCGGGCAGTGCGCCGGGCAGTGTGGCGGGCGACACTGAGGAGGAGGAAGAGGAGGAAGAAGAGGAGGAGGAGGAGGAATTTGAAGTGACTGACGGAAGGGAGGCGCTCAACCAACAGGAGAAGATGAAGCAGTTGCACAACATGGAGGTCGGAGAAGCCGCCGCTCTTAAGATGGGCGTCGACGATGAGGAAGAGGAGTCTGATGAAGCCCGCTCCACGAAAGAGGCGTCATAGAATGCTGCAGCTCGTGCTAATTTGGGCGGTGACGGCCCGGCCGAGGCTGTCGATCCTGTTTTTCCTGCCGACCTCGTTGTCTAGTCGACAACTAATGATTGCGCCGTCGAATGTCCTTCAGAGCAGGGAGCTGGAGGTGTAGAGGCGCGCCAGAAACGGCCCGTAGGCAGTCGGCAAGCAGAGGTCCATGACGGGGAAATACCACCGAAATCGCCACCAAAGCAGACACCAGGTTATGACGTGATACAGTCTCAGTCGGTAACGCCGGCAGACGAGAATGGGACGTTGCCATTGCAAAAGGCACTCGGTCTCGATAATTCTGCGCAAAAAGACGTTGCAGACGGTTCCAGGACACTTTCCGTGAACCTTGTCATGACGGATGAGACGACGAGGTATATGAGGCCGGACGGCCCCTCGTCACGTCCGGTGTCCTGTCCGCAAGCGTGCCTGACGTCTGTGGATGATCTCGCGGCACTGCAGCAAGCTACTTCGGCGCCTGCGCACCTACGGATCGAAGAGCCTAGTCCTCGCATGCATAGCAGTTGGCAACGCCTGGATGCCAGGCTTCGTCGCAACCGAATGTGTTTCACCTTTCTCAGTAGCAGAACTCGAGCCGATGTGCTCGCTGCAAACGCGGTGCAGATGCAGCAGCAGGACCTTGACGCGGAAGGCATACTCACGAGGGACTTTGCGCTAGAACCAGCTGCCCCTTCATCTGATACGCCTGAGGAACATGTCATGATGCCTGTGCAGTCTTCGACCGACCTACAGGACTCTCCTTCTGTCGGCTAGAGACGATGGCTGGAGGCAGTCCGTCGATTCCGGCAAACACGGTGTGGGTGCTTTTAACGAGCGGTGGTGCTGAGGTGCTGTCTCAATCTAGGGGGAAACCGGCTCTGAAATTGAGGCTAACAGGGTTTAAGAAAGAGTCTACAGGACACAATAGGAGGACTTGACGGGTTTCATTTGTTCACAGGAGGTTCATTAGTGATTTTGGGTGTTTACAAGGGCTTTTACCAACAACGGGTCTATCGGGAGTTGATCAATTTTTTAGTAGGTTCACAGGAGGGTTCTCACCAGGGTTTGTCGACGGGAGTTTATCTGTGTTGATCAGTGTTTATTGGAGGATTCTTAGGAAAGGAATAGTACAGCGAAAGAATGGGCTACAGTTAAATTAGCGCAGTAGAGGCGGCTATTGTTATTGAAGCGTTTTACTTGATGGCTACTTAATCTGGGTGTGAAGTAGGTATATGTGCGTGACGTGACTTGGACGAACTCATTTCGACGTCTGGGTGAATAATGGCGTGTGGTGGGCAACAAGAGCACCACATGCCCAGTCCCATTGCAAATCCAGACTTGTACTGTTTCCGCAGGAGGTCCAGAAAGTACGAACTATATGTACGGAGTAGTTGATGGAAAAAAAGAAAAGAAAAGGCGGAGAGAAATTCTCAAATTGTCAAGTACAAAAATAAAATCAACATACAACAACCGGTGTTCGCTGGTCGTCACCGACCCAACTACTAATCTGTCGGTTGGCAGCTTATCTATGGGAGAGCGGACGGGATCCCGAGTTTTCTACCACCTATGGTCGTATGTGCTAAGTGTGGGAGCAAAACTGGTATATATAGAGTGTCTGGACTGGGAACTTTTTGAGTTTGAACAGTGAACACTGAAAACTTGAAAGTCACGGAGCGCGAAGAAGCACCTCCTGACAAGAGCGCTAAACATCGGTCACCTCCTTCAAGGTTGCCGAAGAAATTCCAAGTAGAGTACCCCAGACAATGGAGGATCAAGAGAAAGAAACAGAAAAAGAAAAAGCAAAAGCTCTTGTCAAAGCATTCTTTTGCGATTCTACGATGTGACTTATCCAGCAAGGACGAAAGCAATCATGCACGACTTGGGCCGAAAATGGCATCCCAAGTTCTGCTTTGTGGCTTACAACTTACAAGCTATGTACAATACGCTAGCCCGCCCTCAGACTACAGGTACCTAATATATTGATCCTCGTCTACGCCCGGTGAAGTTCAAGGCACGTTTCCAGCGAGCTCTCCAGTATTTTTATCAGCGGTTTTCATGCAGCTCGACGTTCGAGACTTATACAGTCTTGAGCAACTTACCTTCTCCGTCCGGAGTGGCAAGGGGGCATCTGCCTAACCCTAGACAGCATCCATTACGGCTGGGTGAGAAGAGACCGAAGCTGCGATGCCGTTGAAGACTTTATTTGTGAGGGTGGAAAACAAAAACCCTTTTTTCCTGCTAGCAAGAGATCCTCAACGGCATCTCGGCTTCGGTCTCTTCTTACCCAGCTGTAATGAATGCTGTCAAGAGTTGGGAAGGTGCCCCTTGCCACTCCGGGCGAGGAAGTCTGCCGGTGCTCGCTCGAGATTGTAAAAGTCGGCTGCAGTGAAGTCATCGGTGACGTCTAGTCATGCCTCGTTAGTTACTTATGCCACAATTCTGCTAGCTGTAAATATAACCTACAGACGATATCAAGAAGCCTGCTTAGCCATTGTATCTGCTTGTGTATGTAGAATCGATGATTGTTGATGGTTGTCTAGGTATGTATGTTGTAGATGACTGTTGGTATGTAGCATGTATATAAAAATAAAGTCGTTCCCGCATGTGGCCAGAACCGCGTTGCCCAAAAGCTCGTGAGTCATTTGTGTATTGAGCTGGCCCCCAAAATTCAGACTTGGGCCTTGTGAAGTTGTGAAGTCGTGAACTTGTCGAATGACGGAATATCCTCGGACATTCCGGCTGGGCGAGATGGCACGTGACGAGCGCCGCATACATAATATCATTTCTTGACCTGTTACTACCTAATTAATGCTGAGTAGGGGAGGTGAAGAAGTCTAGAAGATAACCCCATGATGTCGTGTGATCGATGCATCAGGGGGTGCTTCTTTGCGCTCCATGACTTTCAACTTCCAAGTTTTCAGTGTTCACAGGGATTCACAGCACGTTCCTTCAAAGCCAAAACTGAAAATGTTCCTAATTGAGACACTCTATATATATCAGTTTTACTTCGACAGATAGTACATACGACCATAGGTGGTAGAAAACTCGGGATCCCGTCCGCTCTCCCATAGATAAGCTGCCAACCGACAGATTAGTAGTTGGGTCGGTGACGACCAGCGAACACCGGTTGTTGTATGTAGAATTCTTTTTTTGGCACATCTTCAACCTCAACTTTTGTCGGGGTTTTCTCTTTTTTTTTCTGGCTTCGGTCTCTCTTCTTTGTTGTTTTTCTTAGGGGGGGGGGGGGGGGTTCCTAACATGCGGAATATCGAGTTCTGCTGGAATATCCTGCTGACGAGCCGACACCAAGTTGTCCAAGCAAGCAAGTTCAAGTGGATTCAGAAATCACAGCGGAGCGACCTACGAACCGGACACCTACCCTGCGTGAAACCGGACAACAGGAGATGATCATTCGTGATGGCCCGTTAGCGAGGACGCTGAACTGAAGGTTCAAATTTTCGGCTAGAGGATAATTATCTTAATGCTCTGAATGGTGCCAGGTTCAATATAGGCTTCATTCGTCCCTTTCAACATGTCCGGGGCGGGGGAGGTCTGATCTGGTTGTTCATGTCACTGCAAGTGCAGAGAGTGCAAGCTGTGACCTCACTCTCAGATCTATGTACTGCGGACAAACTGGTCAATGACAAGAAAAAAACCATTCATATTTCATCAGAGGTACTCCTGTCTCGTTATACTGCCAATTCGATGGCTCAGTCTTCTGGTTGTGGCGGTATCCGTGTCAACGGTCTCGTCATAGGCGAGGTTGAATTCCGCCATCAAAATCTCGTTCCTGTCACCGTGAATCGCGACCCCCGCAACATTGGAGAAAACTTCGACCGTCTTGAAAAGAATTCCCACCCCGAGACCTGATGTTCAAGCCTTCTAGCGTGAGCCATGATATATACGATACATACATACATCCAAGCTGCATGCGACAGTCAGGGTTCACTTTAATGGGCCTCGCCAGTGGAGTAAGCCCACACGTGACAATGCGGCACAACGTTGAACGACATCACAAAGCTGGCCCTCTGCCCCTTTGGCTTCCGCATCTACGTAAGCAGACAATTCGATCCACGACAATACATGACATTACTAACGACACGAGTGCCGCCGGCCAGACGCTGTCTTTGTCGCTCAAAGGGCTTTGCCGGTCCACGGTCCTTCCTTGTCTTGCACGAATGGCCGAACTACTCGAATGCACTCACCACGTCTCTTCCAAGTTCTTTGCTATCCGTGGTTGTTTAATACAACCCGGATCAATGGCTGACTGATAATGCTTGATCCTGGCTAGAGAAACAAGCAGATCTGATCCCCAACTGCTTCAATCTCGGAACAACTGATCGGAGCAGAATTTCCCGAACCATTCCTAAAATCGCCAATGCGATATATGATCTGACCCAATGGAAGAGCTAATCGAGCTGTCCGAGGGCATCGAACACGAGAATGCCTTGAGCATTGATGCAAATGGTCGAGTGGCTTAGAAATTGATATCTCGATGAAGGGCCAACGGGACCGAACTGACTACCGGCTTTCGGGACGACTTCGAGGTTTGGGTGAAGCCCAGTGAAGATAATATCTCGTTATTCTTTCGAGGAAAGGGTAGAACAAGTTTTAAAGGCACGTGCCACGAAAACTGCTGTCGTTTGAGCAAAAATTGTCGAGACGAAGTTATGGACAGACAGGACTGAAATAGTTCCTGGCTGAAAAGTTGGTAACAATTCCGACCCTATGGGTTCGACAAGCGATCTAAAAAGATAATCACGGCAACGTCCTCCCTCTGTTCAGATTACAGCATGCGCCGAGGAGTCCTTGAGCGGAGGCCCTGCTGATCCTTTTGCAAGCGGCATCTGCCTACGATAGTAGAGTCAAAGATCTCATCGACATATTAGACGGGCCTTAGGGGTCCGTTCCATCGCCTCAGAGGCTCCTGCCCCTCCAGGTCTTCCAAGAGCAGCTTCTACTGAACCCAGTCGACGAAACTGCGAAACGTGTCGAAGAAGATTCCGAGACCCCCTTTGAGGAGCTCTGCATTGGGGACTCTGCCGTTCGCATCGAAAAGCTTGTCAAGACTCAACGGGCCTGCTCATGAAGGAGATGATGTCACAGCGAAGACTCTGCCCATGACGAAGAGTTGCCGTTCCCTCCACAAATAAAAGGGGAAGAAGAGCAGGCCCTTTTGACATTTTCTTTGGCCGCACATCATGTTCGTCTCGGAGTCATTGAACAAGGGCTGCGACTCCGGCCGATACTTTAGCGATATGGGGTGTTGTTGGTCCATGACTTTCCACACCACACTGTAATGGTATTCAGGCATCAAAGGCAAGAGTGAAGAGTCCAGGACTCGACCCGAATTGGAAGAGTTCCGAGCCCGAGGTGTCGACATGATTCAGTTTAACTCTCAGCAATAGCACATACGACCACAGGTGGTAGAAAACTCGGGATCCCGTCTGCTCTCCCATAGATAAGCTGCCAACCGACAGATTAGTAGTTGGGTCGGTGACGACCAGCGAACACCGGTTGTTGTATGTTTTTGCTTTTTATCACCAAGTCATTCTCCTCCACTTTTGTCATATCTTTTGCTTTATCTTTATCTTTTCCTTTCATTCTACATGTACTTCGAGTCTTTGACTTTGCATCTCGAGCCGTACTCAAATGCCAATGTTTGGCCCGTGGATCTACTCAAATCAGGACCCACTGCGAACCCAGGTTCCAACGTCCTGTCGCGAGTTGATGAACAACTTGTGCTGTACGCACAAGCCCGATGGACAATGTGTCGGCTGACAGCAAAGCTTCCCTAGTAGGACACTCACCCGCGGGTGGGGGCATCGAACGACGAAGACACACCCAACTCTGCATGTACCTATGTATGTATGTATTTACATTATGTAGGTACATAGTTACATAGCTCTGTCAGGGACTCAGGGAACAGTGTGTGTGGTACAAGGGGCAGGTACCAAGGGATAGGTGGACAGGGGCCACGAGGCCATAGTGGGGCGCAGGAGAAGTCAGACTCCGACATTAGTAGGTTAGGTACCTAAGGTGTAGAAGATTAAAACCTTCATCAAGCACTGACCCCCACCTTTGGCATCATTGTCCTCATCAGTCTTCACGCCGTTGTGACCTCCCTAGCCTTGACAGAGACAGAGGAGGACACTCATCTTCTTCTTCTTTCCTCATGTCAAACAATACTACATCGACGCTAGACTACAGCCACTTCTCTAGGCCAGTCCCTCACAATTGTTTGACATCAACTTCATCTTTTTTTCAGTCCCCTCTGATTTACCATGTAATCCCTCGACGCCCTCGACGCGCAATCCCAAGCGCAGCTACACGCCGTTATTCAGCAAGCGGTTCAAGAGGGCCTAGCCGCGACCGAGCAGCGCTTGGATTGCGCGTCGAGGGCGTCGAGGGATTACATGGGAAATCAGAGGGGACTGAAAAAAAGATGAAGTTGATGTCAAACAATTGTGAGGGACTGGCCTAGAGAAGTGGCGCCGTTATTCAGCAAGCGGTTCAAGAGGGCCTAGCCGCGACCGAGGCTGTGCGGGAGCAGCAGGCGGCGCAACTGGCCGACCTCAACACGGCCTTTCAACAACTTCACGGCGCGCAGAGCGCCTTGCAGGCAACGGCGGCCCCCAACCCCGCCGTCACCTACCAACGACCCCCTCCAACAATGCGGTCGTTGTTCGACGGAACACCCTCACAGTTCCGGAGTTGGAGGATCACGATCGAAGACAGGCTCGCCACGGACTGTGCCGGCCTCACTCCACGTCAGCATTGGATCTTTGTCAATGACAGCCTCGCCGACCCCATTCAGAAGAGGTTGACTCACTACTTCGAGTCTGGCGAGAGACGTAACTGGGCCTCAGGTGACTTCATTGCGTACCTTGACACACTGTACGCGGATGACACCACTGTCGGGGAGGCTCGTTACCAACTCCTGCAGATGCGACAACGGGCCAACGAACCATTCACCGAATTTCTGGTTCGCTTCGAGTCGCAGATGGCGAAGGCCGATAAGCTCGACATGTCCGACATCGACAAGATCGACTTATTGCAGGTCGCTATTCAGACGGGGTTCGATAAGCGTTGCAATCGGAATTCGGATATCCCCGACGACAACTATGCGGCAGCCGTCGCCGCCTACAAAGCCGCGGCGGCCAGGGACCGGGCCTTGGATCTTCGCGCCGCTCTCCGCCGCATGCCGACGTCGTCCATTTCAGCCGGACCGTCTATGGACACCGAAGGCGACACGGTGATGACGGGGGTTGCGAGCGCTGGTTTCGCGGGGAAGGGGAAGGGGAAAGCGAAGGTTGGGGGTGGTAAGGGGAAGGTTCGGGCACAGTGGGTGTCCAAGGATGTGTGGGAAGGGCGGCGGGCGTTGGGACAGTGCTTGCGTTGCGGTGCGGAGTATCACCTTGTTCGGCAGTGTGGGATGTTGCCCGCGTTCCGCCCTGCTGCGGCCGCTGGAGTGCGAGTGTGAGAGACCGAGGACAACGATGCGACGGTCTTGCGCTGCCTAATCCACGAAGGTTGTGTACGGCGGTGGAAACTCAGCGACGACGTTCGTCCTCGCCGGGGGCCCAACTACAGATCCGACAATTGGTACGATTCATAGCCGAGGTTGATGGTTGGGCTTTTCCGGTGGTGGCCTATGTGATTCCCGGCCTCACACGAGATTGCGTCTTGGGAGCCCCTTGGCTCGTCAGGAATGAGATTGTGTTGCATGCGGCGGAGCGTCAGTTGGTGGTGGGTTCTCGCAACCATCTGGTCGTCCCGTCCCTCGAGGATCGGGAGACGGAGAGCCCGACGGTGGAACTACTCGGCTCAGTTTACGCAGGCATGGTACGGCGGGCGGCGAAGGATGGGTCTGAGATTCGCCTCTTGGCTACGAGTCTGAGAGAGATGACCACGATTTTGGCGCAGTCGTCCGGTCCTCCGACGGTGGAGGAGGACGACGTGATACGGAGACTGCCACCGGAGCTGCGCGAGTTTGCAGATTTGTTTCGGAAGGAGAAGGCGGACGCGCTTCCCCCCCATCGGGGCAAGGCAGATCACCATATTCGTCTCAAACGGGATCCGGACGGCGCTCTGCCAGAGTTGCCGTCAGCACCCCTGTACAACATGCCGCGAGACCAGTTGCTGGAGATTCGGAAGCAGGTGATCGAGTTGATGGATAAGGGGGATACGCGCATCTTCTTCCTCGACCGCGACCCCTGTCCTCTTGGTGAAGAAGGCAACGGGGGCTGGCGCTTCTGTGTGGACTATCGGGCCCTCAACAAGGTGACAGATCAGGACCGATACCACTTGCCTCTCATCAAGGAGACATTGCGTTCTTTGTCGTCGGCTAGATGGTTCACAAAGCTGGACGTTCGGGCGGCCTTTCACCGGCTGCGTATGGCGATGGGTGATGAGCACCTGACCGCATTTCGGACACGATTCGGCCTCTTCGAATGGCTGGTGTCACGTGTGTTCATTCGGGCTAGCGGGTCCCCCTGCCACGTTCCAGCGGTACATCAACGGGTTGGGGGACACGCTAGGGGACTTCGCCACGGCCTACCTCGACGATGTTCTCATCTATTCTGGAGGCTCCAAGAAGGACCATCTTCGCAAGGTCCGGAAAGTCCTGCGTCGGCTACGTGACATGGGCCTCAACTTGGACATCGAGAAGTGCAGTTTCGGGGTCAAGAAGGTGAAGTACTTGGGATTCATGGTTGAGACGGGCCGAGCTATACGCCCGGACCCCGAGAAGATCGCAGCCATCCGCGACTGGGAACCCCCGACGAGAGCGAAAGGGGTGCGCAGCTTCCTGGGGTTCGCCAATTTTTATCGAGAGTTCATCCCCACTTTCTCAGATTTGGCGGGCCCTCTGTTGGCCTTGACACATAAGGGTGCTCCCTTCGTCTGGTCCGAGAGGTTGAAGTCGGCTTTCATCTCATACCCGGTGCTGGCTCAGTGGGATCCCGAGTGGGACACGGTGGTGGAAGCGGACTCTTCAGGTGAGGCGCTGGGGGGCTGCCTTTCGCAGTACAGTGACAAGGGCATTCTACACCCAGTGGCCTATCACTCGGCTCGACTCACGGCAGCACAGCGCAACTACACGATCCACGACAAGGAGTTGTTGAGCATCATCTCTTGCTTGAAGGCTTCGTCTGCGGAACTTCGGAGCGTTGCTCGTCCGTTTACGATACTCACAGACCACAAGAGCCTGGAGTATTTCACGGCCCCGAGGGAGATGTCAGAACGACAGGCGCGCTGGGCGGAGACCCTCGCCTTATTCAATTACCACCTTCGGTTCCAAGACAGCTGCTTTCTTGGAATTAGCAAATATAGGCGACTGAATTTGTGACACTTCGCCATAACTGCTACGCCCGGTGGACGTGTAGACATGAACTTGAGATATATATTTTAGTTTTACTCGTCTAGTCAGCACATACGACCATAGGTGGTAGAGAACTCGGGATCCCGTCCGCTCTCCCATAGATAAGCTGCCAACCGACAGATTAGTAGTTGGGTCGGTGACGACCAGCGAACACCGGTTGTTGTATGTAGAGTTCTTTTTTTGTACCCCAAAATATGTGCTCTTTTGCTTTTTTGTAATTCCCCTTTGTCTTCGTGGCGGCGTCAATCGTCCCCTCGGTTACTCTCTGCCAATGCGGCGAGCAAAACGAGGGTTTTTACTAGGTTTTTACTAGGTATCTTGATGAGTGTCAATCGCCAAAGAGCTTCGATTTGGTGTATATTTATGTATGGAGGTTTCTCATCATTGAGCCATTTGGGGAAGAATGTGGTGAATTGAATTTACATGTGCCAGCTCTCACTCATTTCAGGGGTTTGCCTGCAATGGAAGTCTTTTGCCCTCCACATGGTAGCGACTTGTAAACTGTGCCTGGGTAATTACTCCGTACTACGTAGAATGCACGATGTGCATTACTTTTGAACAAGGCCAGCCCGGCCGTGGGACTCGGGAGTGATGGAGAACGCCATTCCCAGTGCAAAATGATAAATCCCAGTCTGTGGGCCTGTTGTCGGCTCGTGATCGAGTTTTGGCATTCAAACACTGCTTGAGATCGAAAATTGAAAACAGAGACACGAACAAGAAAAGACAACGAACGCAAGAGAAATGACAAAAGTAGAGGGGAATGACTTGGTGATAAAAAGCAAAAACATACAACAACCGGTGTTCGCTGGTCGTCACCGACCCAACTACTAATCTGTCGGTTGGCAGTTTATCTATGGGAGAGCGGACGGGATCCCGAGTTTTCTACCACCTGTGGTCGTATGTGCTGACTGGAGGAGTAAAACTAACATTTATCCATACAGAACAGTGTCTGGGAATTTTTGAATCTTACGCGAGTACGTAGCGTCGCAATGCCAAGGTGCCTCTCGAGCACCTCTTCCCACCACTCGGTCCTCACGTCATTGCGACCGTCCTCCAGACCGACGAGCCCGAGCCATTGATGCCGACACTGACGCTGCTGCCGATTCAGACACAAATACTGATGCTGATGTGTCTGTTGTGTTCGTCGTGCGAGGCCGGCCGTTGAAGAAGAGGGACGGAGACGTCGGACAAGGGCGATGTCCTAGCAAGAGCGGCAAAGGCGAATCGCATACCTACTAACGCAGGACTTTGAGGATTCGGTTCTTGTGTGTAAGCTGGTGTTTCCTCGCCTGGTGCGAAATTGTCCTTGGTTTCTATTCCTCACTGGAGTTTTCTCTTTGTATGGCTTCTTCCTCTGTTCCCTCTCCGTGGACGTCCACTTCATCCGGTTGATCCGAGGAGTGATACCGCCTTCCTAGGACGAGTTGATTCCACTTTCGTGAGAGCAAAACAGCATCTCGATGCGACGAGAAAAGCGTTACTTTCCTGCCAGACAAATACCTCACTACGACGAGTAAGCCATTACTTTCCGGCGGGCAAAGCACACTTACTACGACGAGTGCACCATCGCGACACGTGGAGCATACCTACCATACTTCTCTACGAGCGGAACATCTTCCCACGTCGTGTACGGACCGTTTTCCTATGCGCAAAAATCACCTCGCTACGACGAGAAACCTACCATTGTCTTCGAGAAAATACCACTGCATTACGAGAAAAGCATTGCTTTCTACGAGTGACACTACTCCTACAAGTGACACCACTCGCTCCTACGAGCAACACTATTCCTTCGAGTAACACCATCCCTACGACTAACACCCACGGTCATGTGGCCCTTTTCGAATTGTGGCGCCGACTCATGCACAGAAGAGCTCAGCTCCAAGTCCCTTGCAGCTTTGCTCCCCCTGGCCGCCGTCTTCGTACTGGTCAACGTTCTCGCTGTCCAGCACATCTTTCCTAAGCTGAGCGGCTCGCATAGATATGTCGATGGACAGGACCATTACCTCCCGGCACATGCACCACTTGCGCTGCGACAAGCCCACGCGGAGCACGAGCGTAAGAGCGGGAGGCGACGCGGCGCCGCCTGGGCGTTTGGCACAACAGTATCTCTGGCAGTCATGCTCGGCCTGCTCATCCTGGGAGAGATTCTTCAAGTGGTAGATCCGGTAGCCAAGAACGTGGCCTTGCGCATTACCGTGCCATCGCTGCTATTTCTGCTCGTCGCATTGGTGCCGTGGCTTCAGTGCCGGGCCATTGTCGCCAGCGCGGGATGGAGCTTCCAGTGCAATGCCAGGGGGTCCGTCTCGAGAATGGCATGGGTGCTACAGCTAACGCTCTTTGGCGCCTGGCTGTTCAGCTTTTGGACCATTGGGCATTCCGTTCCGCATGCAGAGACGGCGAGTCGACCGGACCTACACAAGGAAACACCCAAGCCAGGCATGGCTCAAACGCTGACGAGGGGTTGTCTCGAACGGGTTGGCGTAGTGGGAATCTGCCTCATGGCGCTGCTGGCCGGCTTCGCGTCCGTATCGACACCATGGCACACCCTGATGGATGGCCCAAGTAAAAAGCGACCCGTGACGAACGCCGACATCAACAGAAAGCAGGCCGGGCTCGAGGCCAGCAGCGAGATGCTCATCACCAAGCGGCACCAACTACAGCAGTTGGAACGAAGGGCCCTCGACTCAACGGCAGCATCCGAAGCAGCGGGCAAGACACCCATAGGCCTCGTGGGCAAATTGATGGGTGCTATTCGCCCAGCATCCGGCGCCGAGGCCGAGATGCGTGTCCTACGGATAGAGATTGCCGGTCTTGAATCCATGGAAGCCAGTCTCGCTTCTCATCTGTCTCTTATGCAGAACCAACGCGCGGCCGCGGTGCGAGCGTCCACCCTCGGGGGCCGCATCACGCTTCTCCCGTCCCATGCCTTTGCCGCCTACTGCATCTACCGCATCCTCGCTACCCTCTTCACCACCCTACGGCGGCGCTTCTCCAGCCCAACAGCTTCTTCCCCTGCCAGTTTTGCCAGCTCGGACCCGATCAGTCGCTTTCTAGGCCTCCTCGCTCGCCACTGGGATCCGGCGCTGGACCAGCTTGCGTGGGCTCGAACGATCAGCTTCGTCCTCAGCGGGTTTATCCTCCTCGCGAGCGCCAACAGCGTGCTTCAGACCCTGCACCTGTTTTCTAAGTGGACGCCCGGGCTGCTGCGTTTGCGCCATGCCCATTCCCAGACTAATCTTGCCTTGGCGGTGGGCCAAATCACGGCTACGTATGTCATTTCGGCTTCGCTGCTCCTGCGTAGCCAGTTACCTGCGCGGGCTGGAGGGGCTGCTGTCGCGGGTGTCCTACATGGGGCTCTCAGTCCTGCGTTTGTGGACCGCTGGTTTGAGACTTGGTTCTTGCTGGGGAGTTTGCTGACGGGGTTGGGGATCTGGATGGGGCGGAAGTTGATGCGGTTTGGGGATGAGTGGGAGGATGATTTGGGAATGGAGGAGATGGGGGCTAAGAGGTCGTGATGTGGCGTTTTTTCCATCTTACTGTTTTTCAAGGCATTCTTGGGGGGAGTCACTGTTGTTATTGATAGGATGGGCCTGTTTGTGTTATATCTGCTGGCAGATGTTTCTTTTGTAAGCTTTCGTGTTGAGAACTCCGAGTACATACATTTGCATACATGTAGACATAGGCGTACAATATATTCTTTTGTCTTGTATCCTTCGAGTTTTAACGTAATTATCTACACGTACCATGTGTTTCCATGTGTCTATGCTTGTCGCGGATGTCTAGATGTGCCTAGTGCGTGCTAAAATCCGATTTCTTGGAAAGACGGTGATCGGATGACGGATATAGGTAGTATTTGTTTCCTCAGCCAGGTGAAAGATGGGAAGATAGCGGTCTTTGCACAAATTTGGGTGTTGATGATGTTTATAGCCTGGATGTTGAAAGATTGAATGAGTTACGAGGTAGTTGACTTGTGGGTTGGATGAATGAATGAGATGGGGAATGGAGAAATGGAATACAGGAAAAGGAATATGAAATCCAATATGGGAAAAGGAATATGGAATGAAATATGGGAAAAGGAATATGGAATGGAATGTGGAATGAAATATGGGAAACGAAATATGGGAAACGAAATATGGGAAACGAAATATGGGAAACGAAGTATGGGAAACGAAATATTATGGGAAGCGGAATATGGGAAGCGGAACATGGGAAACGGAATATTATGGGAAGCGGAATATGGGAAACGGAAAATGGGAAACGGAAAATGGGAAACGGAAAATGGGAAACGGAAAATGGGAAACGGAAAATGGGAAACGGAAAATGGGAAACGGAAAATGGAATGGAATATTGGGAAACAGAATATGGAACATGGGAATGGGAAATAGGAAGTGGGAGAAATGTAAGGGAGTAGCTCACTTAACTCCCAACAGCCCGAGGCAAGTTAAACAGCTTCGTACATATTTCACCAGACGCAACGCAAAGACAACTTGACACCTCGAGAGAAGGCCATCTCAATAGACCAAGAGACATAAGCTATTCGACATTCGACCCTTTGGCGTCTTCACATCACGCCGCCCTACGCCGCCTCGTCTCATATAAACGCAGCATCTCACCGTATCACATCACCACCTCACGTCCCAAAGCCTCAACGACACAAACGACAACAGGCTAGCAATCACACTGCACAGAATTCGCAGATCGTGTCCCTTTATATTAACATCTCAAGAACCTGAACAAACGCAAGCAGCAAAACAAAAAAAACACAAAAACACAGAAAAGTAAAGCCCCTCGAGACCCCATCCCTGCTGTTGCCCGCCCTCCCTGCACTGCATACCAACTACATAGCCCCCCCATCTTCTGTTCCCTCCCAACTCCATACCAAATCTTGCTCCGCGTCCAATGCTCTTCATCATGCCATGCAGAACGTCCGAGGGGAGCCCTTTCTTATTCATGACCTCATGATGCAGCATAGAATGGCATAGACAAGACGTGATGTTTTTTTTTTGAAAGTTTCTTTAGTCATTTTCTTTTCGCAAGTCATCAAGAGAATGGTGTATCAGGAAGAAAGAACGAAAATACAAATAGGCTCAGAAAAGCAGCAGCGCGAGAAACTCCCTGAATGCTTTTGTGGGAGGCCGTCCATTGTGAGGGGGAGCATTCTTGTTTTGCGAAACGGAAACTCTTCTTTTGGGGGCACTGCTCTCTTGGTTTGGCTGCTTTGAAAGAAACAACAACAACAGGGGCGCAGAAAGAAGGGGTGATTGGGAAAGAAAAAAGAAGGGGGAGATGAAATCGGATCAGGAAGACGTGTCCTTTGTCCCATCTCCCGCAGCGTAGTATCAAAGAGCACAAGAACGTAGCGTCACGTAGCGTCATCCAGTTTTGGAGGGGGTTTCCTCTTGTCTTTCATGCTCCCATTTCCTGCCTTTTTTCGCGCAGCGTATTCTTGCACATCACGTCCTCGCTAGAGTGGCACGAGGGAAGAGGCATGAGTTGAGAAGACGTGAAAGAGTCTGAATCTGAATTCCATGGGCGCCATCGTGCGTCGGCATCTATAAGTCGTTGGCAAACAGCGGAGATGGAGAAAAGAAAAGAAAGAAAGAAGAAACAACGCATGTTTAAAAAAGTCGTAGAGGGGTAATCGTTCAACCATGCGTTATCCATGAGGGAGACGGGACACTTTGAACTAGAATGCACAAGCCAAATCTCGTTGCTTCATTTTCTCTCTAGGCACGTCCCTGACGACCCTTCTTGTTGGGCACAGTCGTCCATCCATCCTCGTCCACGGACTTGGCTTCGGTTTGGCCTGCTCCTTGTGGGGGAGAAACATGCTCTCGCAACGGTGTCCCGTTGGCACGGGCTCCTCGGCCCTCGAAGCGTCCGCCTCTGGGCGCACCGCCACGTCCACCTCGGGGACCGTTGTACGCTCCACGAGGTCCGCGCTGATCGCTGTGGCCGCCGCGGGGGGGACCTCGTTGGTCATTGGAGGCAGACCTCCAGTTGACCGACTCCGTCGCCTTGGATTTTGGAGCCTCCTTAGGCGGCTCCCGCGCTTCTGGCACCTGTGTTTCTGAGGCCTTGGCACCGTCTTTTTGCTGGGTCGCCGCTGGCGTCGCCGCCTCAGCTTGGCCATTCTTCTGCTCCGGCACAGCAGCGGATTCCTCGCTCTTCTTGGCTTCCTCTACCTTCTTGGCCTCCTCTGCTTTCTTGGCCTCTTCTGCCTCTACCTTGGCCTTTTCAGCCTTTTCAGCCTTCTCGGCCTCTTCCTTCTCAGCTGCAGCCAACTTGGCAAGTCGTCGCTCCTCCTTGGCCTTTTCCTCGGCTTCCTTCTTCTCGCGCAGAGCTTGTTGGCGCTTTTCCTCAATCGCCTGCTCTCGAGCAGCCGTGTTGATGGGACGGGCCGCGCCGAATGGGCTCGCCTTGGCATCGCCGGTGGCTGTGTCGGCGGAAGCCTCAGGGGCCTCGGAAACAGTTCGCTTCTGCAGGTTGAGGCGAGGACGGCTCACTGGAGCGGGCGCAGCAGCGGGTGTCGAGGCAGAAGCCGTCGACTCGGTCTCTTCTTGAGGCACAACAGCGTCGGGCTTCATGTTGGTACGCCATTGGAAGTCCTTCTCGGCAGCCGTGGGTGCTCGCTCAGGTTGATCGGGACGTCGAAGAGGGCGCGCGCCGGCCTCCTGTCGACCTTCTCCCCAGGCGGCGGGGCCTTGGCGGCTGCCACGATGAGAGTCGCCACGTTCGCCGAGGCCGTCAGGCCCGGGACGAGGTCGGCTACCGTCTCGAGATCCAGGGCCGGAATCTTGAGGAGACAAAGGAGCCAAAGGTCCGCGTCGCTCCCAGTTCATCTCACGAGGAGCACGGGGTTCGGCAGCAGGGTCCCGAGGGGAGCGACGCTCGCGGTCGCCACCAAAGTCGGAACCAGGACGTCCACCACCATTACGTCCGGGAAGATCGGGAAGCGGCCCCTTGCGAGACCAGTCGCTGAGATCGCGTGTGGACTCGCCTCGACCGTCACCGCCTCGAGCTGTATGACATGTTAGTTTACTTCGATTGCGAAGGAGGCGGTGCTCAGCGGCGCGGCGTTGATCAGATGTTTATGCAACAACTATGAGAAGCAAGAAAGAAAGGAGGTAAAAAAACACTCACGAGGATCGGCAATCTTGATTTTAATCATGCGGCCCTGGAAGGACTCCCCATCGAGAGTCAAGGCCTTGGTCAGTCCCTCAGCATTGGTGAACTCGACATATCCGAATCCCTTGGGGCGCATCAGCTCACGATCTTCGATGATGCGAACGCTGACAATATCACAGCCCTCGAAAAACTCGGTGACGGTTTCGGTGGTTGCGTCATACGACAGGTTTCCGAGATGAGCAGTATAGGGAGGCTTGTCAGGGAATCTCTGAGGCTCGCTCTCACGGACAGAGTAGCCTTGCGCTGAGATTAGTCACAAGGGCCCAATATCTGTGTTTTCAACCCCTCAACTCCGGGCTGTGCTTACCACGGTCCTGCCAAGACGATATGCCAGCGCCGCTGGAACCTCCATAGCGAGGGCGGTCACTGGGGGGCAAAGGCTGTGTGCCGATGTTCCCTCCTGCGCGAATTAGTGATGAATTCGATAGAGGTGGTGGCCATGCGTGACGCATCTACACTCAGTTCTCGTACCAGCGACTGTACAAAAAGACCTTTGGTTAGCTGGCTGATGCTGCAAGGACGATATGTTTTCTTAGCAAGCAACTCACTGTAAGTTTCCTCCACTTCATCAGCCCAGGAATTTCCAAATCCAACTACCCAGCCAGCATTAGCAGTCTGTATGTCATCAAAGCCAGGTGGGACGCGGGGTTGTGATGAGATGCATGACAACTCCGCGACTCGAGGACAACGTACCACCATCAGTCAGAAAGTCCCCCAGGGACATCTTCTGCTGCTCCTTCTTCTTGGGAGCTAAACGCAGAGCCAACAAAAGTCAGTCATATTGTACAATGATTCAAAAATATATCGATTCGGAGTCGGGATAGTGCGTACCCATGATTGCGGTTCGGATAGCCACGCGCAACGAGCAGCGATGCGCGCAGATTCAAGCGTCGAAGAGGGTGAAGAGCCGGACCAAGCAGCTCTCTCCTCTTTCAGCGGGCGGGGCGGGAGATGAACGAAGCGACAGAGTGCGGCCGCTCGGTGGAATATAAAGTAAATAAGATGCGAGTTCGAAGACCGGGATTTGACGTAGGATCGGATAGTTTCGCGGTGGTTGAGGAAAAAATAGACCCCGACGAGCGTTGCCGTGTCTGGGGTTGTTTCGAGACGAATTTTGCTCAGGCGTGGGAAAAATGCTGGAGAATATGAAGGGTTGCCTCAATTTTCGCCAGCCAGGGAGTGGGAGGCGCTAGTCTGATTCGGGACTTAGTGGGTCTGCGGCTTGACGGACGACGAGTGATTTGATTGTTGTTGGGGCGGCTGTTTGTGTGCGGGCTTCCCTTTGACTTGAGATGGATGCTTCGTCAAATTAAGTACATAGCAAGTTGTCTTCTCTCTCGTGTTGATACAGATAACTCGTATAACGCATTTACCGGATCATTTTTCCGATTGTCAATTATTTAATGTTTTGACGGAGTATTCTTTGGAATCGCGTAATTAGCTGCCGTGAGGTACCTAGGTAGGTATGTATGTACCTATGTACCTATTTCGACCAAACACCTCGTGCCCACTTGGTTTGTGCGCTCCGCCTGTCAGGACCCACTTTGAACCGCAGAGCACGACTTTCTACGCGATGCTCCCTATGCTCTGTCACATGCGGGAGAACGTGAGTGTTTCGAAGCCATTTTTTCATGACCCTCGTTTGCTCTTTGCTATCGCCACCACCATCATCGTCGCTGTTGCGAAGTCTCAGGAGAAACTCCCGTAGTCTCTCGTGACAGCCTCACGAGAGGCCTCTCCCCTTTCATCATGGCCCCAGGTCATGAATTATATCATGCCGACTCGATGTATCCGCAGCGGAAACCTGGATTTTTTCCTCCTGAGGTCTTGGACCTCATGATACCCCCATTGAAGGTCGGAGCGTGCACTGGTGTGTAGGATTCTCCCGCTTGCTGTCCCGCCGAGCACGTGCTGGGTTTTCGCAGGCATTCACAAGAGGCGACAGAATCTAATGTAGATACTAGGCACGGCGGGCATCTTTGGTGGCATGGCAGGAGCAATCTTAAGGGATACCAATATATTTATTAGTGCCTCATCCTCCGGCATACAATTTTTCATGCTCGGGGGCGGGTTCTGGTGTATGTTTCCGCGAGCTGTGTCGCATTACCCCTTTCCCCCTTTCCCCTCCTCCTTGTCCAAGCTTTTTCTCTGAATGAAAGCGAGCAAGAAGTCAAACAATTAGACTGTTTGCTCACAAGTTCGCATGATCACAATAGTTACTCGCAGTGTAGGAATAAGAGCCTACGGCGGCGAAGACAAAATGCGACCCATAGACAAAGTCGCAGTCAGCGGCGCAGCTGGCTCTTCGGTCGGTGCTATATCTGGCTTGCTTCGTGAGTATCTTCGTCTCGTCCTTCTCATGTTCCTTCTCTGTTCTACCATTCATCTTGATCTCGACTTGCAAAGTCTTCCAGTATCGTTTCGTGAAGATACCAAAATATTAAATCAAGCAAAAAAACTACAGGTGGCCCAGCTAGAATCATACCCGGCATTATCACATGGGGACTGATCGGGTCAGGCGGCCAAGCCATCACCAACGTCGCCAGCAAATGGTTAGCCGCTTCACGCGCGAAAAAGCGCAGCAACGAGTCCTGGTTATGGAGGTGGAGCCCCATGAAGAAAATGTCAGACGAAGAGTACGTGGACATCATGGACGAGAAAATCCTCAAGCTCGACGCAAGGCTGGCGATTATGACAGACAAACTGAACGAAATGAAAGCCGCGTTGGAAGCGGAGGAGAGTGCGAAAGGTATTGAGCACGACAGATAACTTCTCATCAAGCGAGAAAGACGGCTTCTCTCCAAGATGAATGCGCGGAGTCGAGGCCGCTGATGCAGGGCACACGACATTGTCGACAAGGACAGGTTGTGCCGAGAGTGCGGCGAGAGAAGGATTCTCGAACCCGGCTCCGGCACTGTCAAGGAATTATTCATGGGCGTAATGAGGCGATTACTACGCAAAGCCCGAGATGTAAAACATTGGATGTTGCCTCTTTGAGGTATTTGTATAACATGGCAGGTTTCGAAGGCTGGATGCAATCATGTATCATACACGTATACGGAACTAGAGGTCGCTGTATCGACCACAAAGTCTAGCCACCTGATCAAGACGAACTCACGCGAACGCGTACTTCTTCTCAAGACAGCACAATGGCCATTTCCCTGCATGAGACTATTTGGGTGTGTATATAGTCTCACAGCTGACGCGATGCGTTCTATCACCTTATACATTACCTATGGGATGTTCTATCCGACAGGTAACTTCTTCTACTCAAGAATAAGTTTTTTGCCCCAAAAAAGGAACAGACAAAAGGAGAAGCCTGAGAAAGGAGTCACCCGGCAATTCCGTGCCAGCAAGGAACCATCGCCATGCCCAGCGACGAAGTCCATTCAGGACTTTTTATTGGCCCTCTTCTCCAGTGCCTCGACCCGATCGTCAATCTTCTTGAACGACCAGCTCTCAAACGAAGGAGGGTATAGAAACGGGCGGAGGTCAAATCGGTGGTCATCGGGGCTGTAGGACTCGCCTGCGTTGCGCCATGTCAGTCAAGAAAACTCGGTGATCAGGTTGGAGTTGGCTCACAATGATATGCTGGCGTCGAAACCGTTTGCTTATGGCGGTTAATCGCTATTAAAAAGTACAAAGTTAGTCCGCAAATACATCCTTGATGCTGAGAAATCGCCGCCACCACCGAAATGAAGCAGCGGTCTCGTCACAGAGCTTTTTTGGGGGGAAGAGGAATGCTCGTGTACCGTGAAAGTGGAAGAATCTCTTGACCTATTTCACAGTGTCAGTAGTCGCTCATTCGAGAATAAAGAACCCTCAGAAAATCGCCTGGAAAACTCACCTTGTCCGCAATCTCACGTGGCGTCATACCCTCAGCGTGCCATTCGCTCTGTAAGCGGAGGAAACAGCCATAAGGGCCGAGCTTGTGGACCTTTCGGAGAGCCCCGAACCTAGACAACTCTTTGTATGTAAAGCCCATGTCCGCTTCGTCGGATTGAACCTGTGCACGTGGTGTGAGTTATGTGATTGTAGAGAGCGCCAAGTAGCACTAGCGGAGACACTGACGTAGTCCGACGTGATGGGCTCGAGCTCAGCCGTCGGGATGGCATGGATGAATTCTTCGAGAACAGGCATGTCAAGGTTCTTGACAGACCATGTGATGAATCTCACAAGGTCGACCTTGCTGATCGAGCCGATAGGGTTGATGTCGGCGGAGGAGCCTACATAAATTAGCTCGGTCCCTCAGTGTCGCTTTGAGACGCTTCGTTCGAGTTGTGTAGTGTGAAGTCAGGAGATCAGACATACAATCATACTTGGTGAGATCTAGACAGAATATCATCAGCACACGGACCGAACCAGTCGCGGCAGTTATCTGACTTACATCCGCGCAGACATTCGTCTACATTTGAGCTCCCAAGGACTAGCAAGGAACCACCGCCGGGCCGCTCTCTGATTTCGCAGAGTTGTTGGGCAAAGAGGTAGGTGAGTACCTATTGTCTCTCACTGTGAGCAAGCGAAAAAGGGGGGTTTCGATGAGCTATGCGTGGCGGGTATGCTTGGAAGGACGCACCATTCGGGATCTAGCTTGGATATTTTGCAAAGCCAGGTTTTGCGTGCTGGTGCCCCCATGAACTATCGTTGACATGATATTTTAGCAGACGGACCTGACAGATGACTTTGTTCCTTACTCCCACAGCATCGAAGAGCGTCTACACTGACCTTTAAAGTTGGGAGTGAAGCCGGTAGCTTGGGTGAGAACATCTTTGGTAGAGTGGAACACGCTGTCAATGTTCACGTCCTTGTGATAGGCCCCAATTCTCGCGGCCAAGTCTTTCGCCCGTTGACGCGTCTCCTTGCTGCTCTGAGTTTCCATTCCCAGATACACTGTGTGCAGGATCTGGTTGCACAGCGCCTCCGCCGTCTCAGGCAACTCGGTCGAGTAGGCAGCGATGCGCTTCATGTCAGCAATAACCTGCTGATTCCCTTCCTTCGCGGCGGCAACAGCTAATCTACACATGGAGTATACAATCGTAGCCGTGGCGCAACTATCGATACCGCCGCTCAGCGCGATCTGAAAACCGGCTGCTCGGGACCTGCGAAGGAAATCCCACAACCAACAAGCGGGACCGAGGGCAATTTCTTCCTCGGGGAGATGATACCGTGGAGGCCGCGCAGGAGTTGGTGCATGTAGTAGATCATCGTCGCTGCCACTCAAGCTGAAATCAACTTCGATGCGCGTGTATTCTTGGGCTTGTACCGCTTGTTGGCCTCGTGAGGGAGAGCATCGGGCAGCTCGAACTTCCCCCAGGTCTACTGTAGCAACGACAACTTCGACCTCATTCAATCTGCTCACCATCTTAGCAACGCTAATCAATCACTCCCAGGGTTCATGTGGGTTAGGCTACGTGGGCGAGATCTTACGAGAATTGCGATGACTGCCCAACAAGTTCTCCATTGACGAAGATCATGGCACAACCGTCGTAATACAATCTATCACCATCGCACTGGAGTCCGGAAGTAAGCTCATGTCACAAAACCCCGGGGTCGTAGGTATTCGCCATCCAAGCAGCGGGGAACAAGTAGCCTGGACAGTGAATAAATCATATATCGGGAGCGAGAGGCGTACACCTAACTGGTTGGAATAGAGGTAAACGCCTCCATTCTTGCGAGTAGCTTCCGATATGAGCGCGATTCGCTGATCCAGCTTCCGAAGGGCGTGATGGCTGCCGCTGCTGTTGGTGAAGATCTCGACGCCGTTGAGCCCCCTTTGGAGCTCTAGTCAGCTCCATGACCGCAAAGTATAGGCTTCTAGACAGTGTCAAAGCCAACAGTTCAGACGTACATTTCGATATGGGGACTATTCGGCGTAAAGAGCTCCTCGCAAGTCTCGGCAGCCAGGCAGGTATCTATCGTGGAGAGAACGACATCGCCAATGGGGACCTGGCGACGGCCTTGCTGCTCCTGGATCCGCGGCGGGAGAAAGTACTGCTCAACGTGGCGAGGTTTCTTCCACGGCGTAAAAAAGCGCATCTCGCGGAAGTTGCCCTCGTTGGCGAGGTACAGCTTCGGCCGAAAGCAGAGGATCTTGCCGTTGAGGATGATGGCACGCGCATTGTACCTGCAGTTGCGGTGGAGAAGAGGAAGACCGATGTCGATGATGATGCCGTGCAGAGTCTCGTCGGTCAGGATGGAATACAACGAGTCCCATGAGTTCTCGTACACCTCGTTCTCGAGGAAGTGGTCCAAGCAGCCGTATCCTGTAATCTCGAGCTCGGGGCCGACGCGCAAGGTCGCGCCCGCGTCCTTGGCATCGTGGATACTCTGTTTGATCCTGCGAAGGTTGTTCTCATAGTCTAGTGCCCACTGGTTGAGTGCACATGTGGCCACTCGGACGAGGTGCACCATGACTGCGCGGGCGACTGAAAAGCGAAGCTGGATATTGTGATCACTGATGTCACGGGATGTTGCTGCGCCGATAAACGGCGATCGGAGTTGATTGCGGGGGTAACTTGAGTGGTGATTGGACGAATGTATTGATGATCATGTGATCTCGACAATGCACCCAAATTTCCGGTCATCAACTTCTTGTTCTACGAGACTATACCTCAAGAAGACTCAATGGTCAGGTTCACTTGGAAAGAAGAATGATTGAGGGGGGCCTTGTTCCATACACCAAGGAGATCTGCGCAGATGCCACTCGCGCTGGAGTTTAGACGTTGCTTGCACGTATGCCTGCGTTATATCCCTTATCCAGAGCCAAATTTGTCTCGCTGACAGATACGGTGCGAGTGCCACAATCAGCCTTTGGCTTATATGGGTTGTCGGTTCCTTTTCCTTTGACCTCACGTACGATTCGCGAACGGAATAGTCTGACGCCTTTGTGGGCTCCGGGGTCGTATTCCATAAAAACGAAAACGTCCTGCGCAAGCAGAGATTTTTATTTCGGCGAAAGAAGAGCATGACTTCCAGCTTGCCCTCGACCTAAGAAAGAGAGGCATCATCACCACACCGGGCGAAGCCTTTGAGGCCTCCGACATGGCCGAAATCGAATCTCTGCTTGCGCAGGACGTTTTCATTTTTATGGAATACGACCCCGGAGCCCACAAAGGCGTCAGACTATTCCGTTCGCGAATCGTACGTGAGGTCAAAGGAAAAGGAACCGACAACCCGTACGAGAAATCGCGACTGGTGATCCAAGGGTTCAGCGATGAGGAGGCTAAATTCATCCTCACGCAGTCCCCCACAATTCAACGCCTAAGCCAAAGGCTGATTGTGGTACTCGCACCGTATCTGTCAGCGAGACAAATTTGGCTCTGGATAAGGGATATAACGCAGGCATACGTGCAAGCAACGTCTAAACTCCAGCGCGAAATCCTGGTCAAACTACCAAAGTACGCGCGCAACATCATCATGAGAGTTATAAAACCCTTGTACGGCATTTCCGAAGCAGGAACGCACTGGTGGGTGACCTACTTTGGCCACCACCTCGCCAAGCTGCTTATGCAGACCTCAACTTATGACCCTTGCCTGCTCATAACGAACGAGGAGAGCAAGTGCTTCGGGATCATCGGAATGCAGACGGACGATACGCTCGGACTGGGCGACAAGGACTTCTTTGACCGCGAGGAGGCCGAACTCCAGAAGGCTAGTTTCGCCGCGAAACCAAAAACCAGCCTTACTCCTGAGACGCCCCTCAGATTTAACGGCGCATGCTGACACAAACCGACGACCATTGCATTGACATGACCCAGAAAGGCCAAAGCGAAAAAATCAGCCTGGTCGTATTCGACGCGAGTGACATAGCAAAAATATGTCGTACGTCGCAACCGTACGTCAGCCAGAGGCAGTATACGACCTCGCCGTAGCGGCGCAAGCCCAAGACCCGACCGACGACGACGTGAGAAAGCTCAACCGACGACTGGAATGGCAGATGAACAACAAAGATCGAGGACTCAGATACATAAAAGTGAATCTACCGTCAGCTGCACTATACGTGTTCGCCGACGGATCACTTGCTAACAACAAGGACTTCAGTTCTCAGATCGGGTACGTCATCATCCTGGGCAACGAGAGCCCCCACGACGAAGACTGTAAGTTTGTCCTGCGTGGCAATATCATCACCTACAGTTCAACGAAGTGTAAAAGGGTCACGCGGAGCGCGCTGGCGTCAGAACTCTACGCCATGGCACAAGGCGCTGACACGGCCATCGCACTCAACACGACTCTTAATGTCATCACAGCGAGACTCGATATGAAATCGATACCGACAATTATTTGCACAGACTCAAAGTCGCTGTACGAGGTGATCGTCAAACTCGGGACAACACAAGAGCGAAGCCTTATGTGTGACGTCATGTCCCTGCGGGAGTCGTATGAGCGACGAGAATTCCGAGAGATCAGGTGGATAAACAGAGAGGACCAAGGCTCTGGAGACGTTTGTCACCCACAAGTTACAACGAGGTGACAATACGCAAGGAAGGATGGGTTGCTCGAAGAGAGGCGACCAAATGAGGAGAGTCCACAGTATGCAGACTCTGCATACCCTCAACGCCATGCGAGTTGGGATCCCCTTTTCTCTTCTTCTGTTCCTAGATAGACAGCCAACCAGTAAACCTTTGTTCGTATACATAATACAACGAATTGAAGGCAGTTGTCTCACCACGAATAATGCGCACTTCATATTAATGTTATACACCTACCCTGTTAACCCAACACTCATATATGAGCTCCAGGGCTTTGAGGAAACTGTTACGTCGTCATGCACTCCTCCCATAAACATCGCCTTTACTGTCACGCCCCGCTTCGTATCATCAAATATGGCTCTCTGATAGACTTTGAGTCGTAGTTGGAGACGAATATCGACATAATAGTTTCTCTTGGCTTGTTTATTCATCGAATCGATTATTCTAACGACCTTGCTAAGTCACGGCGCTGTCAGTCGCTTTGCAACGCCTAGCCTCGAAGTGGGCATCAACATACCGGCATAACACCCTGAACACAGCCTCCGCGAGCAGAAACATCAACTTCGAGACTCTGCGAGAGTTTTGGGTTTATTGCCAGCGTCACAGCTGTAGCAACAGGGTCAATCAAAAGGATGGCAAATAAGCCGCCCTCCCCTGTCTGGAACACGGAGTATGATCCGACAAGGAGCTGCCACTCTCGCTCTCTATACGTCTGACATCTGTTCCCTCCTCTGCTTCCCTCCCTTTGTTTGTCTCTGTTCCCGTCTCGTCTCTTCTCCGTATATATGTTTTCCCATTCAAGTGTTACCTCTGGTGTGGTGCCATTGAGCCAAAACGCGCGGCGCGCGGCCAACCTTCCTCCCCCGGGTTGAATGCCTCTAAATGGGCGTCTAAGGCGTAAGCCATGACCGAACATTGATGGCAACATATTTCCCAATCCGCTCGGATACTCCGAGAGAAGGAGGCGGGGACGATAGTGAGCGCCATGGTAGCTTCAGATGGCAAGAATTCGAGTATAGTTGTTGCCATCAGCGAGATGCGAGGTCCATCGGAGATAGGACTTGTCAGCCGAGATAGTTGCACCAGTGAGACCGATCCTACGCCAAGCAGTCGCCCAGGCGCACCAGTCTGTTGGCACACTGGTCGGACGAGAATCTGTCAATATGCGGATGCGCTCGGCCGTTGTTCCGACACAGGATGGTCGGCCGATGGCACATGAACGTAATCCATTATCCCAGTCCCTTCGGACATTTTTCCGGCATGGCAATTGCGGAACGTGCCGGGACGAATTCCTTGCTTTTTTTTGACCTGCTCGTTCTGCTTGAAGCGTTTGCATTCGGTATTGATAACGATTGGCTGGTGGTGTTCTGATGCTAAGCGTCCTCCGCTCCGATATCGATACTGTGCCCGTTTGATACGTGGTGCATAACGTACTCTGTCTCCATCTCCCACCCCCTTACACATGTTCACCAATCTTGTTGCCTCAATTCCTCGCACGACCAGTCCTCGTAGCTGCCATCAGCATGATACCGTCGCACAATCATAGGAAGTTTTTTTTCGCGGAGTTCCTTCAGCGCAATCTCAAGCGGATCTGTCTCGCCTTCGAGATCTACCAGCACGGGTGCGTTCATGCTGATTTGCATGGCTCGTGTGCCTAGAATGCGCGCTCGTTCGAATTTGGTCATGTATGGGGTCATTGTTCGTTCTTCTTTGGGAATCTTCAAGTCTTTGATGGGCTCCTTGTTGTTTTGGAGGCCGTTGGCCACTGCCGCTGTCGGTGCTGGCGAGTCGCTAGATACGACCACGTGGTCCGCATCACCCTCATCATCGTTCTCAATGCTATTAACTATACATCCGTTCTCTTGGGCGACTTCGGTCTTGAAGAACTCGGTGGGCTCCTCGTCCTCAATCTTGAGGTGTTCGAACGTAACGCTGACATCGTCTTCGCCAAAATCGTCTGACATTTTGAAGAAAGCACCAGGAGAATGAGAGCGTTGTTGCGCGGCAGTGATGGTGGTTCGAGTGGCCTGATCGATATTGCGAAGCAGCGTTAAAATCGGTGTGATCTTGATTTTAATCATGAGGAGGGAAGAAAAAAAGAGAATTTCCTCCTTCTCTCGCGCCTACTTATAGACATCAGCCACGGAATAGTCTTCTCAGAGAGATTGCTTTTTCGCACTATTGTTACATCGCCTCGCACTGATTTATTGCCTCAGTATTGTGCCACTGCGTGGCAGCTGGCTATGTTTCGTGCCCTCGCTATGGTGAGGTGTTTGTGACTTGAGGCTCGTGACACGTCATGCTACATGGTATCCAGTGTAATGGTTCCAGCTGTGTAAGTTCGGTGAAGCGTCCGATCGTCATATGTAGCTCAGCTTATGTCTCTCTGCATGACGGTTGGTGCGACCATGCCGTGAGTCGGTTGCGGGGTGTGAATTTGAGCGGCAATCATGAATCAATGGATGCAAGGATGATGATGTGATGACGAAAGTCATTGCAACTGCATTTTGAATTGAAGTCATATCGGTCTCAAGTCCCCCATTCGCAGCTCTGAGAAGATGTCGATAGCTATAAACGAACATGACACCCAAGGTAGCAGGCTTATCCCATGTGTGTAACAGGCACATCTGCATAAGCGCCACTACTGTGACCCCTTCGACTTTATTCCATTGCTATGCCTTACAACCGAAAACATCTCAAACGCCTCATTACTTCAAGAAAGATGTTCGAGGTACCTATATCTACACATGTACAACACACTCCAGACTCAAATTGTCAATTCAGGCTCAGTTCAGATTCATCTCAGTCTTGAAGCTTGGCGCATGAAGACAACAAACACATGTCGTTTCCACAAAACGCAAATTGCCTTGACTCATGAGGAATATGTTTCTGAGCGTCCACGCAGTCCTTCCATACCAACACCGCCTTCACTGCTGCGCCCCGCTTCGTATCATCTAGAGCTCTTTGGTAATCTCTGAAGTCGTAGTAGGAGACCAGCTTGTCGACAGGATAATTTCCCTTGGCATGCTCCTTCATCAAAAATGGAATCATCTGAACAGCGTTGACAAGTTATTATGCCTTCAGTCACTTAACATGTTCTCCCGAACTCATAGACATCAACGTACCTCGCTCGGAATGGCGTCACCCTCGCAACAGCCTGAATAGCGCCTCCCACAGGTCAAATGAGCAGTAACGTCGATTGCAATTTTCTCACCAGGCTTTTAAATAGATGATCAGTTCCAGAATAATAGCGCGCGGTCAACCAGAAGAGTGGGAAAAGCCACCCTGCTAAAGTCAGGGGCACATACCGAGGGGGCTCCGACTGACGTTGCGTGGCCACGATTCCCAAGACAATCAACCATAGTGGCAACAACAGCTGTGACGCCAGAGCAATCTACAGCATAGTCCACGCCGTTAAGAGAAGAGATCTTCTTGATCTTAGAGACCAGCTCGGCATCATTCCCAAGCAGAGTGTGCGTCGCGCCGAGCTCAGACGCAAGATCCAGTCGAGACTGCTGCACGTCAATGGCAATGATGGGGTTCGCTCCGCGCATCTTAGCCGCCATGATGGCACTCAGTCCTACGGAACCTGTCCCAAAGACGGCAAGACTCTTTCCGACTTTCACGTCCAGGGCGTTCAAGACCGCGCCCGCACCTGTTTGCAACCCACAGCCAAGGGGTGCGAAGAGCGCCAGATCAGTATCAAGGGGGACCTTGACGAGACTGGACATCGATACGACAGCGTATCGAGCAAAGGAGCTCTGCCCAAAAAAGCTGCTGAAGAGAGCCTTGCCGTCCTGCTTATCCTGCTTCATGACAGTGGACCCGTCGAGCCGGTTTCCGCCAAAGTTCAGGGGCATGAACGAGTAGCAGTAAGCGGGATGGCCATCTTTACACTGCGCGCATTCTTGACAATGCGAGAATGAGAGAAGCACCTTGTCTCCGGGGACGACGTGCTTGACTTGGGATCCGACTTGTTCGACCACGCCTCCGCCTAGTACTTCATGCTTCAGCACAGCGACTTGGTGAGGCCCATTTTGCGGAATAAAGAGGGATCAAGAAATGAGGAGAAAGATTGAGGGAATTTAGGAGGAGAAAATCATCATCTGCACGTACCCTCATGGCCTAATACAGCTGGTGCAGTTGCGGGTATTGTGCCATCGGCAATAGATAGGTCAGTGTGACAGATGCCGCTGGCGTGAATCTGCACGAGTGCCTCGGTTGGGCGCAAAGCATCCAGTCTGATCGTCTCTAAACTGAATGAACCCTTAATCTCATGTAGGACCAGTGCCTTCGTCTTCAAAGTCGTCGTCATCGTCATCGTGTTGTCGGACGAATTCTAAACTGGACTATCTTTGTAATCGGGGATGCGGAGTTTTTAAATTACCTTCCCGCATCAAGAGCCACCCTTTCAGCTCGCCGCCTCTCTCTCTTTGTCTGTCTCTTTCTTGCCTCTTCTGTTTCACGTATATGCCTTTTTCCGTTAAATATTACCTGGGTGGCGCAATGGGGTGAATCGTGCGGCAAGTCACGCATCCGCCCTCCAGGGTTGGATCCCTGAGCCCGGCTTGTAGGGCGTACCTATGCTATGAACGGACATGACATTGACGACACATGTCTTCTGATTCGCGGACGCTTCGGGAGCACTCCGAGGGCACTACGAGGGCAGGAGACGAGGGGATGGTGGGATCATGGCGCCTACAAATCGCATGAAATCGAAGATGAGTCGAGGCTATCACAAAGATGGAGACGGGACTCATCGGCCGAGAAAGGTGCACGTATAAGCCCGATCGAAAGATACCCGTATGAGCGCAATCCTGCAACCAATCCTGCGCCAAGTAGTGATTCAGGCGCGCCAGACTGTTGACAGTGACACGCTGGTCGGACGAGAGCATCGCGCAATGTCGCCTCGACTCTTCAGCGTTTGGCGGTTGATCCGACATAGAACGCTCCCCGACAACATGAACACAGTGCCAGTCGCTGCCGACGGATTCCGGCATAGCAATGGCAGTACGTGCCTGGACGAATCGCAGCGCCATCGGCTCAATTGAAACGAACATGGTTCTGGTCGATATTGGGGATTGGCAATGATAATGATTTGGTGGCGTTGTAATTCATGATGCGCCTTCCGATATCAAGCCAGCGTCCCGGCTGTCGCTGAAGCGCCGTTTGAAACGCACTCTCCTTGTCGCTACATGAGATGTATGTACGTACCTAAGACCTTAGGTACCAACCTCCTATGTAGGTACCTATATAGGTAATGTACATTAGGTACGGAGTAATCATTCATCAATTATAGCCCTAGGTGCTAGGACGCTAGGCGGCTAGGTAGACCGTTCACGCTAGTCTAGTAACTCTAGTTCGTCATTGGAGCTCCTAATGCGGAAGAAAAACCCTAGAGGAAGAAAACCTACGGAGACTCAACAAAGACGGCACAGAGAGAGAGACGAGAGAACTGCATAATAGGCGCTCAAGGAACCCTTAGATGAAAGATCCACGTCCGCAGAGTACATACCTAGTATACAAAGTTGAAACACACAGGACCGGCCAGTGTTTCCCGGAAATTTGATTGAGTCCAGTAACACAACACGGAACAGGACTGACGAGGGACAGTTAGAACTTAGGGTAAATGATGGCATATTTACGTATGTATGTACATACAATGTACATACATAGACATACAGTCCGAGTACCTATGTATGTAGTATGTACATACCTAGGTTATGTATGCATATGATATGCATGTATGTACTCCGTATGTATATACACCTACCTATCGGCCCATCGGGTGGTTCCATCGGCACCAAATGGATGCCACCGGCATGCAAGTGCGGAATTTGAACCAGACATGGGAGCAAGCACAAATCAATGTGTAGCGCCCGCACTGACTGGCATTTGCATTGATTTCCTAGTATGTACATACCTACCTACTCTGTCAGCATATCATGATCAGTTCCATCCTGTTTTTTTGTTGGGTCGATGGTGATAGCTATGCCCGTGCGGGAGGGATTCTGGTCTAAGATGCCTCTCTACGAACCGCAGCGACGAAACAGATGACGGGTGTTGGAAGAAATCACCTCCCAGTCGTGAAGGCGACGGGGCAGTGACGTAACACTCTGCGCATAGGTAGGTTAGGTATCTATGTCACCCTTTTTGCTAAGCAACATCAAGCCAACAGTGCAGAACTTGGAAGCCGAAAACTTGAGTTGAGTAGGGGCGTTCGGCGATCAACTCTGTGACTCTGCATTCAAATCTGTCGGAATAATGGAAAGAAAATCTTAAACACACATATGTATGTATGTATACGAACAAACAACAACAATCAAAGCGGCGCCACGTGCGAAAGATTCGCCCGCTTCATTTCCACCCGCCTTGCTGGAATGGAAGTTGGGGGAGATAAAACCAACAAAACCACATTTCGTTTCCTGCAGAGATGGCTGCCCGTCTTTCTGGTTGGTCTCTTTGATACCTATGGTCGGTCTGACAGTCTGACTGATAACGTGGCACTTTGTGGCGAGTTGAGGCAGCTTGGGATCACTTCATTGGACCAGCTGGACGTTCTGTGCGTAGTGTTATGTAGAAAGATTCAACGTGTCACTGGGTGCGGATGTTGCATCGCCTTGCTCCTTCCCCAGATTTCTGTGCATATGGTATGGAGCTGCAAGTTGCAACTGCAAACATAGCGCTTCCGAAGGTAATTACCATATTAGTAAGTACCGTAAGCTCAGCCTCGGAACCTGCCCCTTAGGTATCCTGAACCTACAATAATACCCGCCCAGATACCTCTCTTCCAGGTACCCACCTGGCTTGTTGAGCTGTCTTGCCGCAGCTGGGTACATACCCGGACTTGTCTTGGTGTCCGTTTGATTGTTCAACTTCGTCTCCTGGCCTCGGCTCACATCTCCTATTGCTGCAACAACAGAACGCGCTCGCCAACTTGCCATCAACTACTGCTTGCTTGCGAAAGACAAGCTTAGACTACGCCTCGTCCGGCCTTCGCGTCGCTTCTCCGTCGGCTGATCCGCTGCGTTACACCGCGATTCGGTGGCTCCAAGCACCCTGCACAATCCCGCGTCGTACTCCCTGACTACAGACTGCTATCACGCTTTCAGGACAACCTATTCGCCCACTTCGAGAGTACGCTGTTCTCATATCGGCATAATTGAGCCGGCTTACGTCCAAAGACTTCCTTCATACAACAAGCCAACACACAGAGCTGCGACAGTCAAGAATCCGTCCGCCGCGACGCCCAGGCGCCCAGGCGGCCGTTCTGTGTGCACGAGAGCGGCTCGTCAGACCTCTCGTTGCGTACCAGCTGCGGACTCGACGTGCTCGGCCATGGCGCACATCTCTTTCTTAAGCCAGTGACACAGCTTGGAGATGAAATGATCGCTTTCCTAGAACGACCACGTATGTTCGCCCCTGCCCGCGATGTGCCTCGCTGACGGTTTAGAAATTGAAGCTGACGGAGAGAATTTGCAGAACATAGTATCTAGATCCGAATCCTTCAGGCACACGTCGAGCTCCCGAGTCTGCATGCCATATTGCTATGGCTCTATTCAACCCGACCTTCCTGCTGGGAGTTCTCGTCCTGCTCTATCTATCTTCGTTCGTTCTGTTCGCCGTCGTTCGAATTCTTACTGGCCTCTCTATTCAAAGAATCGGCTATCTTTCACTGCGTCGACTGGCATACACACCTCGAGATGGATGTCGCGTAGAAGTGAGGGGGCTGGGCCTAAACGTACATCGACCCACCTTTGCTCAGCCGACATGGATCAGCCTGGTCCTTAGCGAACTCGTCGTGACTGTTGATCTGGCCGAGTTGGATGGACATAAGCCAGCAACAGCAGGAGAAGGTACCAATGATGCAAGTTTGCGGAACGAGGGCTCCCATGAAGAGTCGACACCCTTACGGCGTACTCAAAAACCCTGCCGAAAACCGAATGCTCAACCCCGGAGTGATACCTGGGAAAACCTGGCTAAGCTCAAGGACAAGATAAAGATCTTACATACCAAAATTCGTTGGCTGCGTATGGTGGATATCGTTGCTACCAATTCAACGGTTCATGTTGTCGGCGCTGGCAGTGTCCAAATTGGCAGTTTCACAGTTGCAGTGGACACGAGACGCAAGACAGCAGATCAAGCTCGGGTGTTTAAGCTTCATCAGAAAAAAAAGCAAGCCCGACAAGCTGAGTGGATTATATCATTGCGCAGTGTTTTATTCACGCCCGAGGGCCATCACTCTCTCGAAATTTTGGACCACTGTCTGTTGAACATCCATGGTTTCTTGTACGATTCAAGACAAGGTCTTCGTGATGCCACCATCGCCTTGAAGCTCGGGCGAGTCCATATACCCTACGATGAACTTAGTCTTTGTGCAACTAGGTACAAGCAATGCCTCAGGAAATCGCACGATGCCAGTGCGGAAAAACCTCTGGGCTCTGTACTGGCACGGGTCCCCGAAGAAACCGACCAGAACGGCATCGCAACCGATAATCTCATGAAAAGAGTCGCCGACTCCCGTGAATTTGTCAGCTCCATCTTGCGCGGCATCAAGGAGGTTCAATTCGCTGTCAGCTTTGTTGGTATGACGAAGAACGTGACCTCGGTGAAACCGGAAGGTCACCCGATGCTGCTGAACGCCTCGATGAAAGAGGTCGGTATTGATTTGCATCGGCTGGATCCAAACTCACCCGCACATCGAATGTACTTTTCGTCAAAGGACATCGCCCATGAAGCCCTCGCGGCTGCACTTTCCATTTCCGTCGGGATTGATGATGGCAATGGCACTCCTGACCGACTCTTGTACGTACCCATGGCCACGACAACAGTCAGGACCACTCTGCCTTCTAAAACCGTTCAGTTGGTTGAGAATGGAGCCATTGGCGAAAAGAACGCCAACATGATGTTTGCCAACTCGGTCATCACCTCTCCATCTATTGATCTCGATCCGTCACATCTTCCTCTCCTTATCGCCATGTTACAGCCGAAACCCAAAGCTGCAAAGGCATCTCGCCCCGGGAATCACAGCATCATTTCGCGTCTTCTTCCTAAGTCAAGCATCAAACTCTCTATGCATGAGCCAGTGCTACGCATGAAGCTCAAACCGTTACAAGACACGGAGGACCCCGACGACTTTGATCTCATAATTTCTTCCATCTCGTCCATATCTTTAGATGTGGAGTCGTCTCATTCTTCTATCGAGGATATGCACTACTTCTTGGATGGGGCGATGAGAATACAGTCTCACCACCTCTACTATCAGACATGCACAGGGGAGCGATTCAACCTCATAACGACCGAATCCTGTGATGTCAAGTCGCATCTAGCCGCCAGACCTGATGTCAACGTGGAGCTCACCGGCATGATCCAGTCGCTCGGTATAAGCATGGTGCGACCCGAAATTACTGACGGCCTCCGACAGATCGTTCGTCAACTTCGCATTGATGTGGAGCCAGAAAAGCGAGCATCTTCCAAAGCAGCCACGAATAAGAACTTCTTGCGATCTGTGCCCGAGTGGCTCGTCAGGTATCAAGTTGAGGCTACCGATGTCAATGTCGAAGTGGCCGGCATAGACGAAGACATCTCAGATGATACGAGAGGTGTCTCCGTTCATCTTGACACTTTTGGCGCCGAGTACAGGGCGCATCGCCTAGAAGGCCTCCAGCGACGGGCTGGAGCTCGACGGCGGACTTTAAGCAGGTCCGTCACACAGTCTGATTCCGATCTGACCCCGTCACCCATGTCTCCTCGGTTCCGGAAGAAGCCAGTGCAAGTCATTGGAGACGGCCGCCGACTCACTCTTCACGCCAAAGGCATCGAGGCACAGATTGTTGAAGCAGCTGGCCACCTCGAAGTCGAGCCCTTTGTTAACATCCCTCGCCTCGAGCTGGCCTTATCTGCCACCAGTGACAGTCACGGACCCATGTTTCAAATACATTCGACCATCAGGACAATCATGGTGCAGTATTCTCTCCATAGGCATTATGCAGTTGGTGTGGCCGTCATGACCTTGCGACGGGCTTTTATGCGCACCAGCCGTGATCATCCGCGACCCAAACAACAGGGCAGTATTGCTGATGAGGATCGTTTGTGCCTTCCGATGAGCCCGAGCTCGCCCGAGGCAGACAAGTTCTCTGTCCTTTCATCGGAGCTAGTCACCGTCGATGTCAAGGCAACATTGGTTCAAATCAAGGCGGAGATGCCCCATGAACCTATGATGATGCTTCGGGTGTACGGACTAGAAACTGGACGTCACAGATGGTCGACTCCTTATCTGACTTCAAAAGTCATCAGGCTGTACGTTGAAACTCCTCGGATGCACCATGTCTGGTCGAGGATGATAGGCATCAAGCATGGCCGTGTCGACCTGCGAGAATCCAAGCACAAGTCTTCCAGCGGCGAATACGTCTCTGAAAAGTTGATTGATGTATCAACAGAGGCAGTGCGTATTGCTATCCCTCATGAAGTCCTCGTTGCCAGAATCACCGATAATTGCAATAATGTGATCAAAGCAGCTCAGCAGCTGCATCATCGGTTCAGAACAGGAACAAATGAGTACATTCTGGATAAGAAACCCGAAGACCCCAAGCGTGTTCCGAAAATATCCGTTCGCGCTCGAAATTTTCTCTTCGAGCTGGAGGACGGCGCCTTCGAATGGAAGCTCGGCATCATCTATCGTGCGGGGCGGGAGGAGCAGACACAGCGACTGGCCAGAGAAGAAGCATTTCGCATGAAGTCAAAGAAGATTCGCGACGACGAGGCTAGGAGGGGCGTTGGTAAGCTTCGCTCTCGATCTACATTCACGCGCGGCCGGTCGGATGAAAAATCATCACGCTGGTTCAGGAGCAGAAGTGCAGATGCGTACAAGGCAGATGGCAGCGGGCACAAGATCCAGGGTGGCACCATGCCCCGATACGACCCAGAAAGAGAGCATGTTGGAATTCATGGCCACTTCAAGGTTTCTGAAGAGGAGGCTCGTCTTGCGCTTCACAAATTCAACTCGCAGGCATGGAAGAAACGAATTAATAGCGCGTACGAGTCATCGCAAAACAGCATGCGAGAGATGCGACATCTCTTCTGGGGATCTAACCAGCTCCCAGATGATGTGGAAGAAACAGAAAATATTCTCAAGGTACCTCAACGACCAGCCTTGTTGTCTGCCATGATTTCGGACCTTCATTTCACGATCGACAAGCCATCATTTGCAATGAAAGACTTACCCAGCTTCATTCACAAGGTAGGCAAGGGAATGCCAATGGATATGAAATATGGCCTCCTTATTCCAATGCACTTGGCTATTCATATGGGCGAGGTGCAGATGTCGCTGCGCGACTATCCACTGCCCCTGCTACACATCCCCGGGCTCAAGACGGGACAGTCTTCCAGGGTTCCATCTGTGTCCCTCAAGGCCAATTTTGTAATAGGCGAGGAATTCAGGGGTAATGAGTCTACTCGCAAAGTCCGAGTCAACGTTGTACCCCCGCGTAGCAGCGATCCTAGGACATCTAATGAAGGCAGCTTTGCCATCGAAGTTCGTCGAACCATCGGACCAGTCAAATCGTTCTCTGAAGTCTTCATGGACATCAACACATCCTTACCAACTCGAATTACGTGGGGACCGTGCTACCAACCCGCTATCCAAGATATGATGATGGTGATTGAATCGTTCACGAAGCCGCAGGTGGATCAATCGGAGCGCGTCGGCTTCTGGGACAAATTGCGCCTCAATACCCATTCACGTGTCCATATAGCGTGGAAGGGGGACGGCGATATGCATCTGTCACTAAAAGGAACGAGAGATCCTTACCAGGTCACCGGCAATGGCGCTGGCTTCCTGATGTGCTGGCGCAACGATGTCAGGTGGCACATCAATGCGGAAGACAATCCCAAGCAGTTCATGACCGTGGACAGTGGCGAATACATACTCGCAATTCCTGATTATAGCCAACAGGTTCGTGACGCTGCTCGGCGGAGAGAGCAAGGCAACGGTGATCATGGAGCCCAACACTCGGTCAGAGATGCGGCCATCTTCAAAAAGGTTGTCATGAAGCTTTCCGGCAAGGTACAGTGGATGACAGGTCTATTGTTTGAGCGGGCCATTGAGAATGGAGAACACAATTTCTCCTTCAAGCCACACTATGATGTTATAATGAAGAACCCGATCTATGCCAAGCCCACCGAAGACGGTCTGCCGTATGACGCCATGCGAGGCTTCCGAAGTCGACATATCCATCTATCCATCGCCGTGCGTGCACCCGTTGATCGAGACTGGATGGCTGGAGATTCCGATCCGTCAAGAAGTTATAATACTGTTCATCTCACACCGCGCTTCTTTACTCACTTTTTCCACTGGTGGGGGCTATTCGGGCAGCCGCTATCCCTCCCCATTCGACAGGGTAATCTGTGGCCAGGGCGCGAGAAGAATAGCAAGAAGTTCGGCAGACACTTGGCCACCGTCAAGTACAACCTTCTTTTAGCTCCCCTGTTCCTCAGTCACATCTACAAGCATAAAGATGCAGAGGACTACGCAGCAAACGCGGTATCGGCCACTGGCCTCAAAGTGCGCTTCGACAGCTTCATGCTTGATCTCCATCAGCGCAGAGAAGAGTTTAATACGCTCGTCAAGGCCAAAAATACGCAGAGCAGGACATCCGGTATCAAGATCCACGCCTGCCAACTCGACCTCTTTAACTGTGACGTGCGGGCCGTTTCAGCAAGCTTGAAAGGCACAACTACGGAGGCGATCAAGAAGGGGTCCATCTCGTCTCTCATGTCCGACCAAGACGAGAAGCCCGACCTGTCGCGCTTCACTATTCCAGACGACGACTTGAGCTGGATCGACATGGATGATTTCGTCGAACTTGACTGGATTCTGCCCACCGAGCCTCATCCCGACACAAAAATTTTGCCACTCGCCTTTGCACCTCGCCTGACCTACTTCCGACAGACGGACATTGGTGGTGTCATTGCGGGCGATCCGACCAGGACGAGCCCTTTTGGCGACGAGCCGACGCACTTCTGCATCATGAGACATGACGACGACCCTAAGAGAGTCCAAAGCGAGCTTATTCAGGAACGTCTCAACCAAGTTGCGCTGCAGACGGACACGCACTCGAGGGACATTGGCGAAGCAGAACTTAGGGTCATACAAACCAACTCGGAAGACAGGGAGCTTGTAGAACAATTTGAGGCATTGAGAAAGCACACAAATGTCTTGAAAGACAAGGAGCTGTTTTTGAAGACGATGCTGGATCAGATGCAGAGCAGGACGAGCGTCAATAGCAATGGTGATGGCAGTGGAACTAGCAACGGCAATGCTAATGGCGACGGAAATTCCTCCACAAAATCTTCAGGGGCGTCTCCGTCATCGTCTAGCTCGAATGGGCAAGTCGAAATCCCGCTCACATCAGAGTTCGAAAGTGAATTCAAAAGCCGCTTCGTCATCCACAACATGCAGCTAAAATGGAACAACTTGCTCCGAAACATTGTGCTTCGATACATACACCAAAACAGTCAAAGACGCGGTTTCATCTATTACCTGTCCAGACCTGCCGTTAAGTTTATCCTCGACATTGTTGAAGAGCAGAGCAGGGCCAAGGCCAGCAAGGCAGATAAGACCAGCAAGGCCACCGCACCTACTGCTGCAGGTGATGACGACAAGGCGCCGCTCCAACCGACCAGCTCGACAGACAGGAAGACCAAAGCTGACTTGGAGGACCGCATTAAGAGCATTCTCGGAGATGGCACCCGCTTTACCAGTACGACGTTCGAGTCGAACGAAGGCGATGCTAGCTGCGGATCCATTGAGGACTTGGAAGGCGGGATATCGAGAGAGTTTAGCCCACAGTGCAGCTATCACGTCCGGCTGATAGCGCCGCAGATTCAGCTGCAGAGCGAGAAGAACAAGAAGCACGTCGTCATGATTACTGCCAAGGGCATGGAGCTGAAGGTAGTCGAAGTCATGGACAAGGAGAGAATTTCCGACACAGTCAGTGGCCTCGTGCAGCGTCGATTTCTCGTCAACATGGACAGCACGCAGTTCTTTGTCACGCATCAGAAGTGGTTTCAAACCAACCTGGTTTCCATGTATGCGGGGAGCAAGTACGGCGCTCCCAACGGATCGTCGTGGCCTCCGTGGGTTCCCATGGAGGTCATGTTCAACTTTCAGACTGACCCGTTTGGGTTTAAGCGTGTTGTCCAAAAGACTTCGGCCATGCTGCGTTACGACAAGTACAATAATCTGCGTCTCAAGTACAACGACGAAGTAGGCGGAAATGACGATGGCAGCGAAGATGTCGAGTCGATTGAGAACACCGAGTGTCGGTCTGACAATATCTGGGTCGAGTTTCCCCAGGCGCGCGCCCTGTGCAACAGTTCTCAATACTACGCCATGTACGTGATTGTACTGGACCTGCTCATGTACAGCGAACCGCTGGAGAAGACGCGCAGCGAGCGACTTGAAAAGATTATCCTTGCCTCGGACTTTAGCGACCTCAGCGGGACGCCTCGCATGGTGCAGAAACTCCAAGAGCGCATCAGACAGCTGGAGGAGATCAAGGGCTACTTCCAGGTCTACTCTAACTACCTCGACAAGAAGGGCTGGGAGGATCGTCTCGCGCTGGAACGGGACCTGGCCTCGTGCGAGGACGAGTTATTCTTCATGATGAAGGCCATTAGCACGTCGCAGCGCAAGTATGGCACGCAGGACAGTGACACAAGCGCACTATTGAAATGGAGCATCTCAGCGCGGGACATTGTCTGGCACCTTATCCAAGACTCGTCCGAGCCTCTCGTCGAACTGCAGCTTAAGGACGTGGAGTATGACCGCACCGATAATTCCGATGGCTCTCATATGAATCTGATTCGCGTTGGCAAAGTGCTCGGCCTCAACCTGCTCCCCGATGCTACGTACCCTGCCATCATTGCGCCCTACAAAGAGCCAGACAAGAACCCGCCGGCGCGGCCATCAACGTCAGCATCGGTATCAGCGGCGTTGGCGTCGGCGTCAGCAACTGTATCTGCATTAGATGCTGAAGAAGACATGATTCGTGTCTATTGGCACATGCTGGAAGCTATTGCGGGCATCCCCGTGATGGACCGGTTCGAGGTCAATCTAGTGCCAATGAAGGTTCAGTTGGAGCGTGACGCGGGCAAACGTCTCTTTGAATACATATTTCCCGGCATGGACGAGGTGGAGAAGGGGACCAAGGAGAATGCCTCTGACACGTCATCAAAGCACGGTGGTGTGCCGTGTCCCGAAGAGGATGACAACGTATCTTTCAATGGCTCTAATGGCAGTCGTCTGGCCACGCTTGCTCCCGAGAGAGATTCGTCTACCGGCTTCGATACAAGAGCCGGATCGCTCGAATTACGTCTCCGGCCAACCCTTACGTCCAACAATGGACAAGAATGGAGTCCGAAGAAAGCGCCCAGCGTCAACAGCACGGAGAGCCATGCGTTTAGACTGTTTCGATCAGGTCACACTGGAAAGACGACGCTTGTCAAGAAGGCGTCTCACGAGTCCCTTGTCAGTGCGAATGGACCGCGAGCGCCCAGCACGATTGTTCGTTCATCCACTGGACTCTCATGCAAGGATAGCAAAGAAACAGCCGAAACGAATAAGAAGTCGTCGCGTTGGCGCGCTGGCAAGTCACAAGGGGATGACAAACAACAGCAGCAACAGCAGTCAGATGACCTCACCAAGATGATGAAGCGAGCCAGCAACTACATGACATTTGCACACATCCGAATGCCATCCGTCGTTCTCTGTCTGAGCTACAAGGGCAAGGACCAGCGCAACGTTGAAGACGTGCACGACTTTGTCTTCAAACTGCCCACGATAGAGTGGCAGAACAAGACGTGGTCCAACCTCGATCTGGCGCTCGCTCTGAAAAAGGCTGTCGTCAAGGCGCTCATCTCACACACAGGCGCCATCATTGGCAACAAGTTCTCCAAGCACCGCCCTAATGCCGAACAGCGCAGCAAGTTGCGTGAAATGGCCAACAGTTCAGTGCTGATTACCCCGTCGTCTTCGTCACAGCACTATGCTGGCAGTGTCAACGACAGTGGGGATGACTCGTCCAGCGCGGGTGGAATGTCCCCAGTCGATTACTCGAGATCGCCGCCGCGGTCCACGCGGTCCACGCGCGGCAGCACACATAGCAGTATCCCGGCACCCCGATCCATCAGCCGCAGTAGTAGTGTGACCAGCGGACGGTCTCATCTCACGGGAGGATCCTCCGCCCACAACGCACCGAGCTTCCTGTCTATGACGACGCCGCCTGCACCGACAGAGAGCCGCTCTAATGCCGTGGGCGGCCTGGGCATCAACTTCTTAAGGCCGTCTTCCAGTGGAGGCTTCACCAACCCGTCGAGTCATCGGCGGACGTTGCGCACCGTGGCGGGTGGTGAGCCTAGACCGTTCACCAGCGCTGGAACCCCCGAATCAAGCCAGAACAGCCTAAACAGCCAGGATAGCTTGCACAGTCAGAATGGTCTGAATGGCGGCCATATCAGTCTTTTTAAGAGCAGCGGTGGCGCTATCAGCAGAGGAGGAGGCGTAGCGGGCCTACGAGATCGACTCAGTGCTTTCACAGGCCGTAAACAGCGCGAGAATAACGGACCTGCTCCTGTTGCTGCTGAGAGCACGTCTACGAGTACTACTGAAGTAATTGGCGGTGGGGCTGGTGGTGACGACGAGAGTACATCAAAGGAGGGAAAAATGACGCTGCGAGGGAAGAAGATATCGGGGTGGGGTCCTGGACGGAATAGACCTTGAGGGTTGGTTGAGAGCAGTTTGAGCGGGCGACTGATGTAATAAATTTCTCTTCTTGTCCTATATGGATGTGGTATATTACATTTGTAGTGCTTTTTAACTTTGGGAGCCGGGGTTGGGGACTAGGAAATTGGGATTGGGGGGGGGGGGGGTTGATTGCATAGAGGGGTTTTCTGTGGAGGGTTTTTTGTATTGTATTTACTTTTAATTCTATGGGATTACCTTTGTGGAATCATTTCGTGGGTCTTTTGTGGACGTGATTATCTGTTGTCTGTTGTCTGTACATGTCAAGACTTGCAGATCGTCCAGAGAAAGCTTTTCGTATGTATAGGGACTGATATTGAAATACGACATATTTCACAGAAGGTGTATCAAGTTGGTGTCCGCACAAAAGGAATTGTTCGCATTAAAAGGCTCACGGTGATTAGTGAACGAGATGGATAGGTACATACGATGATCTCGAATGGGATTTGGATTGTCAAAATAGTAAATGCGTATTCTCTGGCTTATGTCTGAAACGTTCTCAGTAGTAAATGATAGACTTGCAGACTGTCCGACGCAGCAAAAGAGGAAGACGAGATATGTACATATCACAAAGTTCTCTCAAAGAGCGACATGTACCCGAATGTATCTAACAAGACGCGCAAACTCGAATTATAGAGAAGTTTGGAGTAAAAAAGACGAATCAGAGACAAAGAACGAGAACTACAAGATGACGAAGAAAACGGAAAAGCCAAGCAGAGGAGTTCATCAAAGAATAGTATTAGCTGGTAATCCCCGTTCGTTTTGGTGAGAAGCTCAAGCAAGTCGTACGTGCCCTCAACGGTTATCGCCCAGTAGGCTGCATCATCTTGTTCACTACCAAGCAAATACGCACAAGTCGGCATGTTAGTAAGTTAAGGGGAGCGGTTGTAGAGGTAGGCCCGTACTTACATACCAGAAAAGTCATTGGATGGCAAAGGCATGAAACATGCGCGCGGCACTAGCCCCCGCCAAGAGATTCGAATGCGTAGCATTGCCCGAGCCTTGCTTATTATTGTGCGACTGTTCAAACTTCATGCGTATTGTTGCACACGAGGAGGCGTATTTACAGCAGCTTAGCTTCTCAGCCACTTCATCAGCATCTAGGGCTTCTTCTTTACTTCCTGCATGCTACAGAACAGAGTACTACGATAGGTGCAGTGTACGAGCACGGACAAGCATACATAATGCAGTTTCATCTCTATTGAGACGCGCCCCTGTTTCGGCTTGCGATGTTGACGTGGTGTTTTCTGCCAAGTCAGACTCCCACATCCCAACTTGTTATGTAGCATGGAAAGTCGCAGCTTCAGACAATTGAGTCCTGAGAATGGCGTGTTCGCAGTACATACCTACGGGGTATTGTACATAGTGACATAATGTCGCATGCCACAGAAAGGCCGTCAACTTAGTGTTCCCCCCCGCATCTGCCTTCCGGTGTGGGATGACGGCATGATGCAGGTCGCCCCGAGTCTCCGACACAATGTCGTGAATACCTATGTAGGTACATATGTAGGTAAGCTTGTCTGTGTGGAGGTCTGCAAATGACTGGATCATGCAGCCGAGCCAATGCGGCTCTAAAAATCAGGTACATGTTGCGGGCGCGATGCACAGTGGCCGAGTCTGCGCGAATATTCACCATTTGGTCGAGTGGCTTTCGTGGCTGCATCATGAACTTGCTGGGATCGGCCGATCGATGATGGTCTTCCAAGTTTCCCACGGGTGCCTTTTGCTATTTTCGCCGGGGCCGCTATGTACAAGCGTTTGCGGGGGCGGGGATGGACCGGATGGTGTGGTTGACCCCAGAGATGGTTCAAGTTTGAATTACAAGTTGTTGTGATGGACGAATAGAATGTTCCCCTCGTTACGCTCCATGATGACAATGCCAGATCATGTAATGCAGCATTCATGAGGATGAGGACACAATCTCGAGTACGCTGCTGCTGTGGCCTACAGAAGTCGTACGGCAGGGTCCTTGGGTACCCTTGAAAGTCAACACACCCGTCTGACAAGCTCCGCCGCCAAGAATAAGATGCGACCCTTTATCGACGGCATACGAATGTACGTGGCCTCAGCGACTCCTCGGCAAACAATCGTAGGTAGAAGTCAGTGAGTCACAGATGAGTCTCATACAATCAGCCGCAGGCCACCCCTTTGAGCAAATATTAGGTTGTGGCTAAGCACAGATGCGCCGCTCCGTGCAACACATTGAACGTCTTGGCGGCAAGGAAACTGAATGCCAAAGAGAGGTGGGGAAAAAAGAAGGGTGGCCTTGTCACTTGAAAGGGGGAATGTGCGAAGGAGAAACTCAAAAGGGGAATATGTACTGTAAAAGAAAAGAAAAGAGAATCAAAAGGAGAGGGGTTGAAGGCGATACGATCTGCTTGGGCCGTTTCACATCGCGAATGACGCTCGGGAATCGTGAGTCGTAGCCTGTAGCCTGTAGGGTCCTGGAATGGTGGCCACCTTTCTTTTTGCCTTCTTTTTGCCTTCCCTTTCCCCGTGAATCCGTGATGCTTACTCCGTACATACTTTCGCACGGAGAAGAGATGTCTCGTGTCGTCATGTGGCCCGAGGTTGGCCGCCTGGCTGTCGACCCCCCACCCATGATGCAGGCCAAGGAGCCAATGATAATTCGTTCCTGCCCCAAAGCAGGCATGCGTGACAACCAAGGCAGTCGCGTTTCTAACTTTCCGCACAAGGAACGCGCCGCACAGGGAGCCACGGATGGCTCCTTCCGTTCTCGCACGGCAGCGGACAGCCTGTCTGCCAGTGTAACCCTCTCCTCTCTGTCACTGCCCAAAGGCGGGTGTCACTCGTACGATCCAAGCGTTACTTCAACTTGCCGCGCAGCAGTGGTGGACGACTTGGCGGCTATCAGGAAGCGCCCCTCGACTCTGCGCATTACGGGCGTTGTGGTCACTGGTGGCCTCTGATAGCTTGACTCGCACCGTTTGCCAGATGCTGGTGTGGAGATCGTCATTGGCAGAACATTGCAGAGGATTGCACGCGACAGCACACGACTTGAACGGGCCCTGACTTCAACTAAGCCATGATTAAGGCAGCTGATTGATGCGGGCCAATTGCCGAGAGACTCGAGGGGGGCGCTTGTCTGCGACTCTGCGCCGTGCTTTGGCCTTATCGACTGCTCCACCTGTGACATGCAGTGGGACGAGGTGCAGCCATCTGTCCAATCAGAAGTCGTTGGCTGTGGTTGAAGATAACGCCCAGAAGGCATTCCCCGGAATACACGTTATCTTCAGTCTGTCTGTGACTCTGTGACTCTGTGACTCTGGTTCATCTGGTCCGTACTACTATGAGTATGGAGTATGTAATAGATCTCTTCTCGGCCTGGACCTTGTTCGCTATCTTTTCTCCTTGCTACCAAAACGACAGTTTCAGCATCTGATCTGACGTACTCTGAACAAAACTCCTCGCCACAAAGCCTGTGGATCCCCGGGTTGGGGTTCTTGGCCACACAGGGTCCGCCCGTACAATCTGCGAGCCGCGAAGGCCTCGCTCACGATTGCCACAACCCCTGTCATTCCTGGTCCTGTTCAGGTTCCGTCACCACAAACAGTCACTGAACGTCTTCAAGCGTCTGTTGCAGCTAAACAGCACTGCATCCTTCTGATTCTTATCGTCCCTGGACCCTGTCGCTCCCCGTCCCAATTCCGAAAGTTGTCCCTCTATCGCTGCAATGCTCCAGTCCCGTGTCGTCGTCACTGTCTCGTTATGAATTCCGTCTTCTTAACCTATCCGAGACAGCCCAACTCATCCCTCTCGCCATCCCTTCTTCATTCACCATATCATACCACTTGGAGTCATTGCCTAGCACAGGCAAAGCTTGTTTTTGGCAACACGCAGTGCGCAGCATCTTCGACTAGTCGACACACCAGCGCAACACCCAAGTATGCACTGGGATTTACTTTTGACGAACAGCAAGAAACTCAACAAGACACCGACTACGACGATATCGCCTTGTCCGCTACCGTCAACCGTGCTGGATCCTCTTGTTCCAGCAACTCCTCGTGCTCGTCAGACTTACACGCCGCCATGTCTATGCGCAACAAAGCTACACGACAAGTCATGGATTCTTTGTCTACCTCGACCTCAGGACACGGCAGACCATCGACACCCACCGTCCCGGTCCAGATTCCGAAGCGAACCCATGGCGACAACGCCCATTACACAGAGAGGCCGGCCATGAACTCTCGACGGCCGCACAAACACACGCATTCACCAGATGCCGTCTCTCCCTCGGTGGCGGCCCTGTTGGCCATGACTGACATTCCGCGGCCACGGACGCGCCGTCTTGTCAGTCGCCGTGCTGCCGCCCATGGCATGACGGCCCACGACCTGACGAACGAGCAGCATGTTTCCGAAAAAACGCTGACCTTGAGCATTTCCAACCGTGGGCCTTTAGACCTGCTTTTATCGCCGCCAGAGGATCTGCTGGACGATGACCTCAGTCCGACGGAGAGCAATGTGGGCTCGTTGCTGACGAGAACCATATCGGCCGACTCGGTCACTTCCTTGGGGGGCGAAAGCTGTGCCACAGACGTCTGCTCGTCGGTTGAAACTCCACAGAGCATCACCATATCGGCCAAACGACGCCACGGCCTTATGCGCAGGTCGCTGGAACCGGTCCGCTCGCCGCCCGATGCCACGGAAGAGCACCCTCTCGCGATGGTGGACGATAAAGACCTCAAGCTGGACGAGTTGGCGCTTCCTTATGTCGAGCACTCCGAAGGCGGCTCGTCGTATCCTCTGCTGCAACCTTTCAAACCTCTGCGGTCGGTGTTCAAGTCCAACCTGACAGCGTCGCTGCGTGCACTCAAATCGGCTGCTAAGTCGCTGTCGAGTATCAATTTCTCCTCGATTCCCGCCGACGACTTCCTGACGCGGTCTATCCTAACGATGAATCCTAACGTGCCATACATGGACGAGCGCCGCCCTCCAGTCACAGAAGAGATGCCGTCTGCTGAGCTACGCCGCTACCTAAACCCGACCACGAGCAGCCACTTCGACGCTCCACCATCAACGCGCACTGCCGGAGCATTTCCCGCGTCCATTCAGTTGGAAACGTACAAGATCCAGCGTCTCAGATCGCCCGCATCCTCCTCTCGCTCGCCCTTTATCCCCGGCAAAGCATCCCCATCGTCTTCTTCGGCAGGCCAGAGCGCCAGCAGCAATCACCAGCGCTCCCAGCGCAGCCCGACCCCCAAACCGCTCCCCGGCATGCGCCAGCGAGAAGTGCGCGAAAACCCCGACTTCATCCGCATCGCCGTCATGGAAATGGCCATGCGCCGACGCGGCAAACTCGATGAGCACAAGCCAGGACGTGCTCGCTGGGCATTACCGCCTCGCCAGCCCTTAACAAAGCCTTACGAAGTTGGCTCGAACGGAGTTCCCACGAGGTGGATCCCCATGGTGTACTAGAAGTATGCGACATCGGCCCTCCTATATTCCACGTATCGGCGAGGAAGGAATCAAGTTTTTGTTGTTTTAGCCGAGGCCTTATTGGCCTTTGTGACGGGTTGGGAACTTGCAATCGCGTTGCTGCGCCAAAAATGTGGTGAAGGATCAAGGGAGAGCCGCTTGACACCGCAGGTCCCACTTTGCAGAATTCTGGAAAAGTTTGTTGACGGCGATGTCGGGGACTGCACCGGACCGGGGATTCATCGACGGGCCGGCGCATTTCGGCGGTGACTGGTCAGTGGTCAGTGGTTAGCTGGTCTTGCTCTTCAAAGTTCAGGGGATGTCGAGTCGAGTCGAGTCATCTTGCGCTGGGCTAATTACATATCTCTACGAAACGGAGAGCGCTGTCGTCCCCGCAAAAGGGCATTTATCCGCTTAGGGGTCCTTTCTGGTGGGGCCTCTGGATTGTCTACGGAAGTTGCATCTTTGACTCGATACCGGATTGTGCGAATGCCCTGGACTCGAATCTGCGAGGAAGCAGTCGGCGCTGCAGTACTTCGGAACAAAGGCCACGACTTGGACTCACGAGCCGACATCTCACTTGATGGGCGCCGTCCGCTCAATCGGGAATGCTGATTGACACTGTCTGGGTTGCCTGGAGTCTGGACTGCCTCGCGTGCCGCTGTCCCGTTCACGGTCCAGGCCCTGTTCCAGGGAATACGGAGTCATCACCAGTGAGCGGTAAGCAGCAAGCTGGTGCCGATGAGCCGATTTCTCTGCTTGCGCTTAAAATGCCTCGCAAATATGCCTCGCACAGGTTATTCCGCCTGGCCGTTATTCGCCGAATGCCACTGCTGTGGTCATAAGTTACATATAACGCAGGAAATATAGGGATCGTACTCCCCTGAGTTGGCTCGTTACCTTCTGTATTTACGGAGTACACAGGTTACACGGTGGGTGCCCCACGATGACAGCGTCAGCAACCTCTCTTTTGGACAACACACACTGCGCGGGAACACCCGATGCCAAGGCCTTCTTATCCCTTATCAGGCGGTCAATCCGAAGCCCGACCGAAATGGCCCTGCGGAGTACAGTCCGGGTGTGCTAGGTACCTAGGCTCTAGCGCACTGGACAAGAACGGAGACCGCAGGGGGTTGTTTGTTCTCCGACTTTTGAATAACTTGTGCGAAATTCGTTGAGCTGAGCAGGCTTGCTGGTCACGCCATCTCTGATCGGTGTGATGACAGTGCGGCTCGCTTTGCAGGAGAGGCGAGCAAAGTAAGGTGTGCTTGCTTCTATTTTTTTAGGTGTTGATTTTGCGATGGTGCCGAGGAGTTTGTTCCTTGAGCTTGTCTATTTCTTTTTAATCATGTCATGTTGCATGTTCTCTTCATATTCTTTTCAGAGCTCATCCATTCATCTTTCTTCTTTGGGTTCTTTCATAGCAATGTACTCCGTACTGGTTGCGGGATTGGGCTAGGCGCTTAGATTAAGCGGGTAACTATGTATGCGTCTTTCTCATAGCAATTGCGGCGATTTCTTTTGGCATGGTGGCGTTGTGCGTTTTCTGTGAGCGAGCTTGGTTGTGGGATGGTTGGGATACATTGACGGTTGGTGTTGTCTTCTTTCTGAAGTGTTGGAATTGGTGGTAGCATGTTATGTGTTGGCTCATCGAGTACCATGACAGACTGTTACACTGTTCAATGCTCATATGTATGTAGTTACATGAGCAGTCTGTTAGCACTACATCAACAGCCGTATGAGCACTTAGGTAGTCGTATTAGCATTATATGAGCAGTCTACGTTTTTTTCACTTCATCAACAGCCTATAAAACTATATGAGAAGTCCAGCGCCCAACGCCATGCATCACATCCACGCAAAGAAGCTCCATGAATCCCGACTCGCGAGCTTTGGATACGTGTGCTGCGACTCGCGAGACGTCATTGTAGGGTACATCATATACATAATAGTTTTGCATAATCGTAGCTCAGTTACGTGATATCGTAAGTCTTCGCACCGTCGTCACTGTTGAAAGTCCTCTTCGAAGCACATAAATCCTTTCCGGGGGGGAGCCAGCCCCTCGATGGGGTCGATGGGGCGTCCATAACTTGCGCTCGGCAATGGAGCATCCTCTGGTGCAGTCCGTGGGAGACCGTGGAATTGTCGCGAAATGGCTTTTCGGACGCTGAGCGAGTAGTTATGGTAGCTTGTCATGTGCCGGTCAAGATTTCGGACGGCATATTTGTGTTCTTTGCAAATGACCAGCTCATGTTTGTGGAGATACTGGGAGTTGTCCATCGTCGCCACTTCGTGGCTTTGTTACGGAGACAATGTGGCTTCCATGGTTGCGAGGTGTGTAGTCAGAACTTAAAAGTCTACCTAATAAAGACGTGATCGAAATGTCTCGAATCTCGATGTTGTGGCTTCGGGCCAATATAACGCGTAAACGCGTCCCTATAAATACTTGGCGTCACGAAAAAGTCGCGTCATTGTGATGCGTAAGTACTAAGTAGGAGGTACATAGGTACCTATGTACTTATGTATATACATGGACCAACCACACAGTCATCACTGACCCGGTACTCAACGCCAAGCAGTTCGCGCGACAACTACCTACGTACTCCGTCAAAAACTCACGACGGCAAGCTTTTGACTCTCAAGGGTCGTTACGGCATCAATAACTGTTCGCAAGAGGATACGGAATCCCCTCTACGGTCTGGGTTCCCGACTACGCGCGCCCGAGACCCCTCACAATGGTCAGACACCATCATAAGAGGTCACGCCGGCAGCTCAAAGTCCTGAGCGTCAACGTGCAGAATTCGGACACCAAGAACGATGACGTCCTGGCGCTGGGAGCCCGGGTACAATACGACGTCATTCACGTCCAAGAACCATACGCGGTGTGGGCGAACGACACTCTGATATTCAAGTCTCATCCTTGGTACATGACATTCGCTCACCCAGCCACCTCCGAAAATGACACGCCCCGAGTGATGACATACGTTCGCGAGGGGCTCAAAGCAAAGCCACTGGCGATATCAGAATCCAGGTACACCCTCTGGATGGTCGTCCAGGGTGTCACCTTCGTCAACGTATATTGCCAACCAGAGCATCACGAATCACTGGAGCCTCTGCTGCAATGGTGTCCCGACGAGCGCACTGTCATAACGGGTGAATTTGACGCGGAAGCTGAGATGTGTCGATGGCCCAGCGACGGCAAGTCATTAGCTGAGTGGGCTGAGGAACATGCTCTCCAACTTATTGACCCTCCCAAGAGGTCCACTCACGATCAAGGAGGCGTCTTTGATCTCGCTTTCAGCAACATGGCAGATGTTGCCTATGCTCAATGCGGTGCCAAGGACTTCTTAAAACTAGGTTTTGATCGCAAGCCTCTTGGTCTTTGCATTACTCTTAAAACGGTTAAGCCGCGCTCTGAACGGAAACACATCCTCGGCCACGACCCTGTGTCTGTGGAAATGTTTGAGCGTATGGTGAAATGCTTTATCACATGTGTCAACACCAACGTCAGAAACGGCGATGATGTCGATCGTCTAGCTACCGGCATTTCTGACGTGCTCCGGGGTGGCCTACATGTTGCCGGGCGTCTCAACACTCCGAAAGGGAACAGGAAGGTCTGGTGGAATGAGGAATGCAATCTTGTGCACAAGGAGGTTCTTAAGGCTCGACGGTCCTGCTCCGAAGACTTGCCAGAGATTATAAAGGAGTTCAAAGGGGCTGTCCGGCGGGCCAAGAGGGCCTATTGGGGAGTTAAAATAGATGTTGCAGATACGAAAAGGGCAGTTCATGCCATGTCGGCATGGGCGGAGCGCACGACACCCAGCACCGAGTCTCCTCCACTCCTCAGCGACGGCAAATACTTTCTCACCGCCGAGGAGAAAGCGGAGGAATTGCGACGTGTTAAACTCCAGCGCGTCGATGCTGGAGACGACCACCCCTTGGGGGGAATACCGACCGCACCGCGGCGAAGTATTGCCGTCTCCCACGAGGTTTCCCTACGTGAGGCATGGCTTGCGACATGCGCCTCAGCAGAACACACGGCTCCTGGCACTGACGATATAAGCGTTCGCCTTCTACGACTTGCGTGGCCATGGATTGGCGAACACGTCCGGATCCTCGTGTCCAAATCCCTGGAATTGGGGCACTACCCACGCGTTTTCCGAGAAGCCGAGGTGGTGATGCTGCCTAAACCAGGAAAGGCTGACTCCTCCTCGCCAAAATCTTACCGACCCATTTCTCTTACATCGTGCTTAGGCAAAGCAATAGGAAGGATCTTGTCCTGGAGACTCTCCTACGCAGCCATTCAAGAGGGAGTGCTGCACCCTGACCAGATAGGGTCGCTCCCTAAGCGCGCCGCCACAGACATAGCCGCCGCCCTCACTCATGACGTCGAAGTGGCTCTGGAGAACGGTGACGTTGCCACTATGGTCACTATGGACGTAGAGGGCGCGTTCGACTGTGTGTTACCCAACAGGCTGGCCTCTAGACTCCGCGAACAAGGGTGGCCGGATCACGTCACCAGACTTGCTGCTAGCTTCATGACTGAACGACGATGCCGAGTCCGATTTGAGGATCACGTAGGGGACTTCCACGATCTGGAGTGTGGTCTGCCCCAGGGAGCACCCGAGTCTTCGATTCTCTTCGCCCTCTACGTACAGCCTATTTACCAGTTCCTCGATATAGGCAACCGATATGGCTACGCTGACGACACGGCGCAACTTGTGGTGGGCTCCTCACTCGAATACACTGCTCAGCGGGCAGCTCTTGGTGTTGAGGAGCTCCTGGCATGGGGGCGAGACAACGCGATTACCTTTGGCCCCGAAAAGACAGAGATTATGCACTTCTCCCGACGCTCGTGCGATGACGACGTGAATCCCACAATCATCCATGGGGATCGGGAAATCTCTCCGGGGACAGACATGCGGTGGCTGGGTGTGTTTTTTGACCGGAAACTCACATTCAGCTCACACGTGGACCGATGGATTGCCAGGGCCAGCGAGGTCGCTTGCAAGGTCCTGTCCATGTCCGGAACTAGCAGCGGGCCTCCTCCCTGGTTTGCCCGGCAAGTGGCCAAGGCCAGTATCGAACCTATCCTGTACTACGGAGCAGAAGTCTGGTATCCGGGGGTCTCACATTCAGAGATTCAGGACGAAAGCGAAGTGATGTCAACTGAAGTCGCGCAGGTCGTGGAGCGCATGGAAATGGCCGTCATGACTGCCGCGCGGGCTATCCTACCGGATTGGGAGACCTTGCCTGTTTCTGACCTGCACCGCGAAAGCGGAATGCTGCCCGCACAACTCATGCTCGAACACATCAGGCGGCGGCACGCGGCGAGGCTCCAGAGCCTGGACCCGGATCATCCCCTAGTATCCCGCCTGGAGGGGGACATGCCGACCCGCCTACAACAGGCCTGGTCTCTCTTCCCGAAAGCGGAGAGACCGGTACTCCGAAGCAAAGGTGAACCGCCGCGGGCACCACCTGAAACTGGCTCGAAGGAAGAAGAAGCCAAGGCTTTTAAGGCTCACCTCCTCACCGTCCCCAGCACCGATCTTCTAGCCTTCACGGACGGCTCCCTGCTAGATAACGGGGCCGCGGGTTGGGGTTTTTCTATACGGCGTCTCGGCACGGATTCTCCCCTACGGCTCTCCAACGGCAGGCTGGACAGGGTGGAAGTCTTTGACGCAGAGGCACATGCTGCGCTTCACGGCCTTCAGGCTTGCCTCGAACTCAGAACCGACCCGGGCCAGTGTATCCGCGTGTTCCTGGATAACCAGTCAGTTGTGGACTGCCTGCTCGGCCGCCCTGCGGATAGCTCCCAGAAAGTGTTTCTGACCTTTCAGGAACTCGCCGCTGGGGCAAACGTTCATGTCAAGTGGGTTCCTAGCCATAGTGGGATTCGAGGGAATGAGGAGGCGGATGTCATGGCGAAGCAGGGTGCGGCGCGGGCCGAGCCGTCGACGAATCCGCCTTCGCTGGCTTGGGTGATGAGGAGGGCGCGGGAAGATGCCTCTTTGGAGACTTATGAGGAATGGGCCGCGTATAATCTTGCCTCCTTCTAAGTACCACGTGGTGGATCTGGGCGTCATGACTCATTTTATTAGGGGGACTATGTATTCTGGAGTCTGGGCATTTTAAGGTTATTTCTGTTGCATTTCGCGCGGGGATAAACTATGGCGACGTCTCTACTTACCCTCATGGAGATTCTGTCACGCTGATGTGTCGCTCTTCTGCATGTGTGTGTGTATGAGGCGGATGCATCAGTAGCGTCCTTCTGTTGTGGACAGATTCCGCCTCCCTCGGCACAGGATTGTGCTCAAGCGGAATCCGATGACGTGAGGATCGTGGGGATATCTTCTTTCAATAGACGATACGCTGTTGAGTCTTCCGTAAGTTGAAGTATGCATGTCATAGAGAGAGGATAATACAGCACTCGAAATTTGTATCCTCTGCCACGTCGCGACTCACTGGCATATACTGCGCTGATCAAGCACCTACGTATTCGTGAAATACAGGTACTCTACTCTGTATAGGTGTATAGGAGTGCGATCGCATTTGAGAGTCTGAGACCCTATATCACGTCATCTACTTTGACTTGGAACCTTGCAGCAGTAAGTAAGTGGGTGGCAGGGCGGAGTCGTCGTATGTGTCCACTGTCATCTACAGACTCCAGAGGGTCTACATGAAAGAGGCAAAACATGGAATGTGCGCTTCCGCTGCACGTCGCCACACATTCCTTCAATTTGGCCTGATAAGGAAGTCTCACGCGCCGACCAGGAACAAACGACCACTCATGTGACCTGGATATACTTATATATTCCCTGAGCTCAACAAAGTGCTTCAACCAAGAAAAGTTGGCTGGTAATCTGTCATGCGTCCTCCGGGATGACATATTCCCCGAAGTACGCATATATTTATACTTCACCACAAAGCCATTACTACCTACCTGACTCGTGCCGATGTACACCTCCGTTCGCCGAGCCGACGGACCGAGCATCGCAGGCTTCATGGATTGAAACGTTCGTTGCCCTCACGTATCAACCGCAACAATCGGTGAGACAACGGTGACCGAAGACGTCTTGTCAATGTGTAATCACGTCAACGGCCGCTCGGCGCTTCCCACTTGTCCCGCCCAATCACATCCGAAACATCCCACTCGGCCGGTCAACTAACTGCTGCTGTGTCGGACTTGGCGTCTTCTGTTCTTCAGCTTGTTTCTTATCTTTCATCTTTTATCGAACAATATGAGTTTTTTATGTTCTCCCGTCTCTGAAAACAGGCCAATAAAAGGACGACTGACGAAGACAAGATTGCAATAATGCCTGGGCAACGCCGTCGCTGTGGGGGCGCCAGTTTTCCGATGGACTAGGACTTGACTTCATTCGTTCGTAGACGGGCCTTTCTTCACCGTCGCATTCTTCTTCAGGGCATCATGAGCTGTCGAGTGTGTCGGGCTCGAAAGGTAAGCAAGCTGTCCAGCTGGCAGCAGAGGACGTCCTTTTTACGGCATATTGCGTACTTCACGTGCTCTCGCTCGTAGAACCAGTGAATTCAGTAGACTAACCTCCAGTGTCCACAGGTCAGATGCGATGGCCGCCCGGATGGCTGCCGCAATTGCGAGCGCCTTCAGCTGGAGTGCGTTGCTGACGATGGGTCAAAGCGGCGTGGAGTGAGCACCTCGTTGTCGTCCTCCTCCGCGTCTATGCGCAGGCTACGCACGTATCGTTCGTGTCAGAGCTGTCGCCTGTCCAAGACAAAGTGCGATGGCGATCGCCCCAAGTGCTCAAGGTGCGAGGCTAAGCGGGTACAGTGTGTCTACAATGGGGGCGCGGCACCGAGATGGACGCGCAACTTGGACAAGTCGAAGCGCATGTTCATGGAGGTCGAGGAAGAGGCTCAATGGAAAGGGAGCAGTGAAACGGAACGCGACGAGACGGTGGTGACTGAAGTCGTCGTGCAGACTGCGCCTGTGCCGAGAGAAGGCGACGACAGCGATGGCTCGGTCCGGGAGGCTTCTCTGGAATGTTCTGACCAAGTTCACGACAAACCATCTATCGTGTCCGATGCGAGATCGATGGCTGTGGCGGCGTCGCGGTCTCTTAGTGACTCAAAGGACTTACTGGCATCGCATCCCCTCGCCTGGTGAGTTTCTGCATATTGCACTGCCTTGTGGCAACAGGCTTATCTTGGCTTGCATCTGTTCAGTGTTATCTGACCTGTAAAAGGCTAGTCTCCCCGAGTCTGCCAACAAGTAGCAATCTTCGCCGTGTAGTTGAGCAGTACTTTGCCAACGTCCATCCTCTGCGTTGCTTCGCCTTTGTGCATAAGCCCTCTTTTATGAGGCAACTCGACAACGGGCTCAGCTCTGATGATGAGTCTGCGCTTTTGCATATTATATGCGCTCACGGAGCCAAGTATGTACGCGGGTCTTCTTTGATTGAAGCTATTTGAATTTGTGTACAGATGGATGTTTTTCAGGAGAAAGTGAGAGACTAACAAAGTACTAGATTTCTGGTCCTTAGTGAAGTCCAAGAAGACCATGGCGTTCCTCCTCTATTACAAGACGCCGGGAACGAATGGGCCAAGCGAGCTGAGTATCTCGTGCTGGCAAACTTTGGTAAAATATCTGTACAGCGCTTGATGGTATATACCACCACCTCGGTCAGTGCCTGTGTCAGTGAACTGCATAAGCTGACCGTTTCCAGACTGCAATACTGCTCCACGACTTTCACTTTCGCCTTGGCGAGTATGGTCAAGCTCTGATGATAAGTGGCTTGGCCGTGCGCATGGCACATGCCCTAAAAATCAACACCGAATACGATCCCGACATTCTCTGCACGCAAGCAGACACAGCCGCGCCATCCGTCGCCTCCAGAGAGAGCCGTCGACGTCTCATGTGGGCGTGCTATGTCCTGGACGCCTGGGCCGGTAGCGGCGTCGACCAGCTCACTCTGCTGCGAGAAAACGATATCAAAATCCAGCTTCCCTGCAACGAACGAAATTTCGGACTGCGAATCCCTTCCGTCACCGAAACCCTGGGCGTCGGTCACGTCTTGCAGTTTCTCCCACCTGCTATTGTCCCGCGCCGTCCCGCTGCCAACATGGGCATTATGGCGTACTATATCCGGGTTGTTGCTCTCTGGAAACGCATTGTCCGCTACGTCAGCCATTTGCACGCCGCATCGCCTCCTCCCTGGGATGCAGACTCCCTTTTCGCTGCGTTGGAAGCGGACCTGCACTTGTGGCGTCAAGAGCTGCCGGACTTTGTCGACTACACCGCCGAGACGATTTACGCCCGCCTCGACTCAAATCAACTAGGCGCGCTGGTGCTAATGCACTGTACATATCACCACAATTACCTCGAACTGTACAAACTCACCATGCCGGACCTATTCAAGCTGCCTAAGCCGTTGGCGTTTCCGTCGGATCACCAGAATTTTCTGCAAACAGCTCAAGCAAATTGCTACTATCATGCTCGGCAAATCGCCGAAATTCTGGCCGAAGCCGCTGAGCATGGTTCAAGACTTCTTTCGGATAGCTTGTTGCCGTTTTTTGTCTACGACAGCAGTCGGCTCATGCTATACTATGTGGCACGGCTGCTGGATCCGAACCGTCCTGATGCGGAAGCCAAGATGAGGGATGCCGTCAAGGCGGTGGGTAGCAATAGTCGGGTTCTGCGCATGATGTCGGCTCTGTTTCCTATTGCACAGTCATTGGTACGTTGCCCCATCTCCATGGTCATTGGTGTGTAGTATGACTGACGAGGCTGACGTCTGAGTGCCGCCCGCAGTCTGTGACAATCGAGCGATGGCTGTCTAAGCTTCAGGTCCAGCAAAATGTTGCACCCGACGACTTATTGATATGTCTAGAATCTGATGATCAGTTGAGACCTAACCAAGCGGCCATGTAAGTTTCAGCAAGAATACAAGAGAGCAAATGATTCTTTGTTTCCTTCCACAATCCAAAGAGCAGTTACAGTATGAGGGGAAAAGAAAAAGAAAAGCACTGACTCATCTCTTGTAGATCAAATGGCATGAACACTGCTCGCGATCCGACAACATCATCAGACTTTGTTCTTCCGCCATTGGTTCTCCCTTCGCTAGCCCACTCCGAAGCCAAAGCCGAAGCCGATGAGCCACGAGGAGTTGCCAAAGCCGCCACCGCCCGAAATACAAGCTCAATCTCAAGCTTCAGCAGGCAGAATCCCCATGCCGGAGGCCCAGCATCATGGGACGGAACCAGTCTAGCTCACTCACGCTCAAATATCAGCCAAGAAGTGCCCCTCAAGCCAAGTCTGCAGCATGAGCGACCGGTGCGGGCCAACCAACACCCACATGGGAAAGCAATCCCCGGAAATACCATGTGTGACGCTCTAGATCTGGACGACTTGCAGAATTTTCTCTCCTGGGATCTGTATGGTATCATAGAGATGGGCGGATCGGTCTCGAATGAGGACATGGATGACTCGGTGTCGCAGTCATGGACGGGGGCGATTTAGATTGCGAAGCCAGGACCAAGAGGTCCATGTTATTTACAAGCGGTTTCTCGCGTGGGTACAAGTAAACGATGAGACAAGAACCCTCGGGATTTATTCGCGATTGAGTCTTGTTGGAGTTTTCTTACGAATACGGAGCATTGCAAAGCAAAGAAACAGTGTGGGCAGTGGCATTCGTCCCGCTTAGTCCCGCCTACGGACGGCCCGTCCCGCAGAACATTCCAGCGGGTAGGTTCCCCACCATTGGGCCAACAAAGCTTGGGGGACTTTCCGTCTCATCCGAACAACAATCCGGCATTTATGTACTCCGTGTGTACATACCGGCATGTCGGGCTGACCAAATCTTGCAGGCCATTCCGCGGCTCGCCACGGCCGATTCGTTGATTCGGTCCAACGTGACAGGCTATCTCGTCCGATGGTCGCGAGAGATGACGGATTTATTCGCGCAAGGCGACGAGTTTGTTCGTAGAGGGTGGGCAGCATGATTGCGGTGAAGTCAGAGACTGAGTACTAAGTAGGCCTTTGGGAGCTTGTTACGAGGTTTCACAAAGTTCCACCATGGCCACGGTGCGTCTTGGGAATTCGGAATGCAAAGTCGCAGCGTCAATGAAGAGAATCAGCAGGTGCATATGTCTTGTAACTGAGTTGTGACTGTAGACGTGGTGGACCTCAATGCCGCGTTGAAAAACTGTCAGGGCGTTCCTTGCACGTCTCACGAGTCACAGCGGCACAGCCTGATACCTGTCTTGGTTCTTGACGCACTTCAGCCGCAGGATGGTTCCGCATATACAGGGAGCAACACTTTTGCGACGGAAGGATCTTTCTGCGGCGTGTGTGGCTGTCAGCTTTCGCGATGTTATCTGATGGACTTGGGCTTGTATCACTGACGATGGTGTGACATAGTGACATTGGTGTCTGATGTCTGACATAGAAGTGCAGGATCAACGTAGAATGATCATTGAACTGAATGATTTGATAAGAGAACTATCTATGAGATTGTAGGACAAGAGACATTGCCCTGCCATGCCTAGGGAGGTATGCAGCAGCTCATTCAACCGTAGGTAATCTTCTGCTTCATGATTCCATAAGCTCAGATATCCACACTTAAAGTTTTTAAGTTAGGCAGAATACCTCCTGCGGGTTCCTCCAGAATTCCTAACCCGAGTGGCCTCCACTCGTGCTCCGAAGCCGTACATCGTCCATGCTGCATGCAGAAGTCATATTATGTAAACCCACGGAATTGCCCCGGCCGAAGACTCCATTTAAAGAGCGCATGTGAGGTCAAACTTCTGATGACCCCCTTCTGCATAGTATGTAAGCATAAGCACAAAATGGACATTGGAGAGCTCTGTAATTAGAGGTAGCTTCCGTGATGCGCCGAGCGTCAGATTCTCCGTCTCGCCGCGCCATCCATGATCCCAGTCCTGTCTCCCGTCGGATGTGCATATCATCGGGGGATTGGAACCTATGTACTGGTCGCGAAGCTTATCCGACACGTCGCAGACTCGTAATTCCCTTGGGAATCCGAAAAAGCCCAAAATATCCGGGGTTGCGGGGGCGGTACCCTGCGAGACGGGCGTGACATACAGCGTTTTGTGCAGAGATGGCATGACTGGGATGATATTCTTGTACCGTATAGCTTCCCATGTGACTATACTCGCCAATACGTAAATATTCACACACATGTTCATTTCGCAAATTTTCAACCAGCATGACCGTCGACTGATGGTCCGATCCTGCTTAAGCTTGCTTGCTCGCTGCTCGGAAAAATTGAACTGACTCAAATTGTATTGCTCAAAATAGGGCTGTCTGTCTGGCACAGTAGCTATATTGAAGCATGTACAGCCCGTTGATTCGACTAACGCCTCTTTGCCAGCTTTTAGGGGACAGGTCGGAAGACATATTCCGGCCACGGCACTGTGCATGGTCTTTTGTACATGGCATAAATGAGTCTCTGCTGCAACAGAGTACAGAACTACGGATATCCGCTACGAATTTCTATTCGCATCGCATTCTAAGATCTCTGATGCCCGGGACCTGACAGCCTGTTACGCGAGCTGTCGAGAGCAAGGCCTACAGTGGCCCTACATATTGCCGGTTTTGTCTGGATAGATGCGAATCATCGTTGTGCATGTTCAACATCATTCCACCATCTGAGCCCGGCTTGCCTCGGAGCATCTAGACTACGAGAACTTGTCTCCCCCAGAAGCCCCTCAGAATTCTGATGGACGATATGCGTGATTTGCGCCCTTCGAGTCTCCTCCGCTATAGCTATTGCGTAGCAAGACTTTATAATCCCAGTGCGCATAATCCGTCATGACATCCCCTGTCATCCAGCGTGAACCAAACAACTCTGAAGGCGGTTTTGGCTGACTCGGGTTCGGCATACTCCCGCCCCCTTCTAGTTCCATGTTATACTCGAATGAAGAGGGAAAGGTGCTGCCTTTATTCTGCGCAAACATGGGAGTTTGGACTTGGCAGGATGGCTGAGAGCTCGGTGACAGAAGACCTGGTTCATAGGAGACAAATAGGAGTGGATCAACCGGACTCTGTGGCGAGCCTGTGCTGAAACCATCTGTAAAGGGTTGTGATGAAGCCTTAAATGTCAAATAATCAGAAACGGCCGACCTAGGCCCTGGCTCAGACAGGCCGCCGCCAGGTAGCCTCGACGACAGCTTCTCGTGTACTTGGTGCATTGCCATGGCAAGTGGGCAATGGCCGAAGAAGTACGCATGCTGCTGGTACGAGGCTTCTATAATCGGCCACGCTCGGCGCACCAGTGCAATATCATTGCATGTATTACACTCGGCTATTGCGGTCGATAGCGCCAGCCAAGGAACGGTGACTGTGAACCAACGAAATCCCTCTCCACGTGGATCTGAGAACATAAGCTGGAACTCTTCCAATGTCTGCAAGGATTTCCGTAGCAGACCTGTGTCACTGCCGCTCGAAGCTGATGGCGGGGTTACCGGAGACAAGATGCCTGACATCTGTTGGCTAGAAAGATAGTCGAATGAAAGTCGCACAGAAGATACAATGCATTGGGTGCTGTGCCATGTGAACCAAGCATAGGACGAGGATTCGGGGTTGCAAAAATGAAGAAGCGCCAGCGTTTGTTGCTGGAATTGTCTGAAATAGTTGCGTCGCTGCTGTTGATCGGGGAGATTGGCCCACGCCGATGGTGAGGTGTCGCCAGCACTGCTGAGCATAGACATCCCTGAATCGGGAAAGTTCAGAAGACGACCTGCTACTTGTGCGCGATATGTCACAAGAGCAAAGGTGGTCTCAGTAAGTTCTTCTCGATCAGGAACCTGCTCCGAGGTGGCTAGGTCAAAGTCGAAGTCATTGACGTGGCAAACCTTGGAGACGGCGGCCTCAACGTCTTGGTAACTAATGAGTGGCTTCGTTGATTGTACAAATGCAGCTTGCAAGTCAAGGAGACAGATTGTCAGCCATAATCGCAGTCTCATCTGTTGATGGAAAAAAGTCTCTGCTGCTGGCCCTTCACTCGGTCCCCGGTTCACTCCCATGGCCAAGGTGATTTTCACCGCTAACGCCACCAATGTCCAAACTGCGGTGCCTCTCTCTTCTGATCGCCTGCCGACCTGTACAAAGGGGAAAAAAGTTTGTCAATGGATATCGTGACGCAAAAGTCATCCTCAAAAGCTTGGAAAGACTCACCAAGTAAAGAACAAAGGACTGGAGGATGATCCTACACCGCGTTGACAATAAATCAGCCCTCTCAAGGGCCACTTCACACCGCCTGCGGTACGTTGAGACTATGGTGGACTTGCTCGTATGACACATGGCTTGGCATTGTGCTTCACTCAACGTGTTGGCGGCAGCATAGCACACGGCTGATTTCAAGGCTTGTACAGAGCTGTGGTCCTCGGGGTAGCCCAGATATGTTTTACCGTCCATTAACCACTTGCTTAGTGAAGGACGGTGTAGAATTTTGATGACGGGGTCTACGTTGCGCAGATAGACGCCGCAGAGTTGCGACACGATTGATCTGTCTCCGAACGGGATTCCAGGCGGAGTGTTGATGCTCAAGCAGCTGTTAAGGCCCAGCAAGTTAAGGCAATGCAGACCGTCTCTACCTTGGCCCTCCTGGTCCAGGTCATCGGCATCGGCATCTACGTCGTAGGCTTCGCCGATAGGCAGCGCTCCATATTCACCAAGTCCTCTATCCTGCAAAGCCAAAGAAGCGCACGAAGGCGTCAGCACTGATTCAGCGACAATACACAATGAATGAGTCTCACCTCAGACATCAAGCCTGCATCGAAGTGGCCCGATTGCGTAAGGAAACCGCTACCATGGTGTTCACTGCCAACAGAAAGCTCTCGCTCCCCAGATGAGGGACTGGGCAGGCTCGCCGCTGCAAGCTGTGCATCTGCGAGCTCGGTTGGGTCGGTATTCTGTGTTGTACATGGAAACACAGTCAGCTTTGTATTCCCTGGTTAGATTTTGGCAGTCGCCACCTCCTGCTCCTCAAGTCCAGCTTCTTTCACTGCAAGGATCAGAGGGTCACGATGATGTTGATATATATTAAACGAAGGTTTTGGAAGTTGAGGAAGTCGGAGAAACCGGGGAAGTCGGGTTTATCGTACCAGTGAGCGGGTCCCGCCTGCCACCGATGGCATCTGTTGATGTCTGCTTGACTCGCAACTCTTATTAAGGCAGTCGCGACTGTGGCCACACGAGCCCATTTTCTGCACGAGGCACTCCAGCCTACGAATCCGTTCCACAACCTTCTGATGCCCACAGTCAGCCGCAAGGCAGGGCTCGCCAGTAGTCATTCGCCATTTTCTAATGATGCAAGCACACCTTCATCATCGTCTTGTTGGACGCATGAGGGGCCCATCAGAAGGAAGGCAGACAAACAAACAGCGCAGCACTTACAGAGTCCCTCTTTGATTCTCCAATCGAAGCGTTCCCGAATATCTCCGGCATGTCTTCGCCTAGTACTAGGGCCTCGCAATGCCCAAGACGAGATCCAAGTCCAAGTTCAGTAGCCACATGTCCAGCGTAATCGGTCGGCGAGGATGTGCCTGCCGCTGGGCCTGGGCCGATGGTTTCTTGTCGATGTTTGATGGACGGAGGTGGTGTCGTTGACCTCTGAGATGGAATTTTTCGGGATCGACGAGCATGGCGGCCTCGAGGCAATCGTGGACGATACACGGGCATACAAACGACCCCAGACGAGGTGCAATTGGTGCAAGGATCGAGTTTGTCGCATTTGAGCTTGCGATCTCGACACAGCGCGCAGCTAAGTTGCGGGATCGCTCTCTCCTTGTGTTGGACCTGACGCTCGCCCATTGTCATGTACGTTGTATGTTCGACACTCGATGATGGCTTATGTGACAAGCTCATAGCAAGACTCTCGAGGCTGTAAAGCAGACAGCAAAAAGGTTGCCTGCAGGCATGACATTATATACATACTGGTCGGCAAAGGTGGTTTGCGACCCAGCGCTTATATTTGCAATGCACTTGTGTGGCAGTCATGCGGCTGTATGCAACTCGGTGTGTTTTAGGGGGGGGACGGATTCGCTCATCGGGAAATGCTGATCGTGAATCAGGGGTCTGCGGCTGTTGTAGGTGGCCCGAGGCTGACATTCCTGTGCAATGTCTATGCATTTCGCACGGTCATCTTTTCGTCTCATGTCATTAGACGGGCCATGATGAATCTGATTGACTTTGGAGCGTTTCCTGCAAAAGAGACTCCACGCCCTGTTCAGAGCATGGCCGCAGCAAGTGTGGCCGCGCGTGAAAATACTGGCGTTGGGATCCAGTCGGAATGCACGCCACTTTATTACCAGGAGCCTGCGACTTCAGATTGGTGTTGCACCTCTCGGGTGTCCCGAACACGGAGTGTCATCGAAGCAAGCACTTCTCCAGCTGCAGAGAAAAGTCCATCGATTCGTCGACAGCGGCGTGCATCTCGTCACAATCGTCTTCTACTGCCACCTCCCGGCCACTTGACCGCCGCTCCACAATGAGGCTGCTTCGAGATGGCACAAGACGGATGAAGAAGGACGAAAGAACACCGCAAGTTCTGCAAGGCTGGTCCGCTCCAGCGCTGAATCCTGATGCTTGTTTTGCCAAGCAAGATAGAACCTTGGCTGGGGAAGAATAAGCGCTGTTCCATTGCAAACGCTTTTGGCGCTGGGGGTGCAACCATCTCGGTTCATCATTCCGCGGTCCATTCCGTCCGTGGTGCCTTGATGGTGGCGCTTGACAGGTTGAAGAGTTGAGACCTCTGAGGCACGGAGTCGGAGTCGGAGTCGGATCCGGGTTCGAACAAGCTCACATGGTGAGATCCGAAGTGGATCCTTGGGGCAGGTTCGCACAAGACGTGATGCCAGATGGGCTGAATCACAATCTACATACTTTTTTTTGTATCTACATGAAATGGCCAGACCTTTCTGTCGTGACCAGCACTGAGAAGCGAAAAAGGAGAGGCTTCTTCGACAGAAATCACTTCGAAGTTCGAAGTGCCAGTACTAACTTCTAAGAGGTAGTGTTGTCTACAAGACGTCAGCAAGACTTTCGAGTGTCGAGCAAGTGTGCCTATAAGACGTGAGTCCTCATGCTCAAAGTTCAAACAGCACGATGCTACATTATACACGTGGACTCGACATATCGCACAGCATGAAATCGATCGGGGAAGGGGATGACGAGACTCCGGAGTAGCGGGTCCCTTGCAACCCCCGTCGCTCTTCATCCATCTCTGATTCCTCTCTGTCAGAGCTTGGGTCGGCGCTTCAGTTGCGTTACTTTTATTGCGAGCCATCAAGTTTGCACAGCCCGTCTGTCAGCCTTGACGGAGACACAAAAGGGGCAAATCCAATTATGAGTATTCCCATTGAATATTGCCCGACTGGTAACCCGAAAAGTGGGCGCTAATATCGACGAGACCGAGCGCAGTACGGACGCGATACACAACAGCCGCATTTCGAACAGACAGACTTGGCTACGTGCCACAAGTAGCTGTATGTAGCCGCAGGGCTTCTTCGTAAAGGAACAGCCAAACCAGTTACATAGGTACAGCAGAGTTCTTGAAAGTTGAAACAGTAATGGGCTCGCGTCAGGCTGGGGAAAACCCAGAGCGGGGAAGTCGGGGACGAAACACTGTTTCTGACCATCGTTATGTGGCATCTATGCAGGTCGTCGGACGTGTCCGCAGTTCGTTGCATCACAGTTTCTCCGATTTCGCAAATACCCGCACTTCCTCTCTCATGTCATCGCAAGAAGAAAGGCGCAAGGCCTGTAGCATCGTGCGCAGTGTTGGCAGAATGTGCCATGGCCCATGAGTGCGTTGAGTACCTACAGAGGTAGCAATGCAGTCCTTGGAGTCTGGAACCCGAGGCCCGCCAAGCTGCACGTCAATCACTGTTCTGTTCGGTCATGCGGTCAGGTCACGACTCACCACCCCGAGATCGCTGTGCCGATAATACTCACGCGACTGTCGGGTCCGACATCGTCGGTTACGTGTGACGAGTCGGGGAAGATATGTGCGACACAGTGCAAGACTCTAGCAGAAAACGAACTTGATCATGGCATCATGCAATAAGATGTGCGACACAAGCGTTCTCTGAAAATTGGTTCCGCACGGTTCTAATCGCCTAAGAACCGTTGGGTCCTGGGATCCCTCAGGCTAAGTAAGACAGCTCATCGAAGGAACGATGCTTGCAGCTTTCAGCAGTGCATGCTTTCATTACCACGCCAGGGGTGAGGTCATCCCGTCTTCAACTGGGCGGTTGCCAGCCAAGAGAACATAAGTAAGCAGAGAGGATGCGAAGTATTTCTGTGTCGCGACTCGCAACAGCTTTGAGGGTATTTGCCACTGATGGCCTGGTCTTGTTGCAAGGAGAATGCAGAGTCCAGAACTCTAAACTGCTCATTCGCTGTAGGGGTACTTGCAACGCGGAGGAACTGCGCTCGGGATTGTTAACTTCGTGTTGTTGTTTTTATGACAAGGAAATGTCAATCCAATCGCCAGACCTCTTCCTGTTCTGGAGCGATCATCATGTTAAGCATAATTGTAGCGGGTGATACAAATGCAATCCCCGCAAATTGTGCTCCTCCGTCATCCATGTTTTGCATGCATAACATACCTATGGGAGTGCTAAGTCAAAGTTTCGGCTAGTAAGACTAAGCTATGTACACCTGTTTTTCTGTGCAATACTGTTCTAGAAACGCTTTTATACAATCGTATCAGCGATGCTCTTATAACAAGGACAAATTGCCACGACAAAGACAGTGAGACACTATAATGAGGGCCTCAATTGGGGGCTTGGAACTCGTTCATTGAAAATGTGGTAATAGGCTTTGGCTATCTAGGGGTCGCTGGAGGTTTCCCGTTTCTATCCGAATGAATCGGAGTGTCAAGTGATCTCATGTTCGAGATTGGGACATGTTCTTTGCTCTAACTCTTGAGTCTTGACTTCTGGGCTACACGCAATGTAACTTCAAATGTAAGGTGGTGCTTCTCTTCTTTGTTGCCTAAGTTCAAAGTTGAAAGTTCCGGCACCTAGCTCCTTTGTTGTTCGAACTTCGGACTCGGGCCCTGTTCCTCTCTGTTACCTGAGTCCTGGCACTCAGCCTCCTCGTTGCCTGAACTCTGAATCTTCTCATCTTTATTTTTTGTTGCTGACAGCTGTAGCCTGTTCTATGAGCTGTGATGCTCTGCTGCTCAAGCTTCAGCTTCACGGACCAAGCGTGCCTACATGTATGACAGACAAGCACCCGTGACTGAGAATCGCCAGGGGACTGGCCATGCCTCGTGCGCTTGATCTCGTTTCGTGCCTGGCGCTGGAAGCTTCCTTGAGAGAATAGGTGTGTGAATCACTGAATTTGTGGTTCTTTTGGCGATACTCCTGTATGAAAACTTCATACATTGTGCTCTTTATAAATGATCTTGGCGAAGTGTCATGTCAATGAGATGGCATAGCAGCAGAGGAGCACATACCTGTGTTCATGGTTCGGTGTAAGTTGCAGGACAGGGGGCAGATATTGTGGTGTTCGTTTGGCACACTAGCACACCGTTCCAAGTACATCTTGCCAACCGACTATGTTAGTATGTATATGTATCGTATCTTTCCGAATACATCATATGCCAAAATCACCCCAGAATCCCGGGTCAAGCTGCAACGAGTAGTAAAACGTTGCTTTCGAGGAGGCAAGGAAGATAACAAATGGCCCGAGGATCCAACCTACCCTATGCTAAGAATATCAAAAGCAGGAGATGGCGACCCTACAACCACATAGACAGTGAAAACAGGGACATGAACACAGGACAAACAGCCATCGATCAAGTAAGATGTGCTACTGCGAGATATGTCGGACACTCAAGTGGCTACCACATACCTACGCAATCGAGGAAAGGTTTCCTCGGTTGCGATGGACGAGGATATTGCATACAAGCCATGAACTACGCCATGCTCGGCTCCAAGTACACCGGCTCACGCTGTTGCAAGCGACGTTGACCGCCTCACTGTTTGAATCAAAGCATGATACAATACCCCATTGCCACACCGTCTGTTTTGATAGTCACGTGCTGATCTTGTTTCCCAGGTCGCCAAGCGGACCTTATCAGAGAGGTTGGAAAACTGAGATGCCCACCACAGACCAGCCAGCCAATTGCCGACAAATCCGGCGTCTCGCCACGTCGTTAGTGGTCACATCGCCAGCCTCCTGCCATTTTATGGGGGTTGGGTGTCGGTCCTCGGAGCGGCAATGGGAATAAGAGGAACCTACATACATAACCGGAGAACCCAACGTCTCGACATTGGACAAGGCTTCCTCGGCTATTTCACCAAATGGGGTGGAACTGCGGGTGGCGTTGTCAGAAGGACGGAGCTTCAGCTCGAAATTCTTCATGCATCAGCGAATCTGCAACGAAGCTTCGACACTTCGGCTACGGGCTATACAACCTGGTATTGTGGAGCCCCGCCAGATGAAATCCCGTTCGATTTGGTGCCGAGGTGCGCGCGCCTAAGGGGCCGTTGACGTCACCCAGATCATTGAGTTATTCAGATCATAAAATGCATGCTTCGCAGCGAGAACGGTGACGCGCCATTATACAGAGACAGAAACAGGAACAGGAGAGAAGAAGAAGAAGCAGAAAGAAGAATGAGTAAACCCAACGAGGAAAAATAAAAGCAAAACGAAGAGACGAGTTTGTTTGCCACCTTGTTATCTCGCCCGACAACGGCGGGTTTCGGAGGCGGAGTTGATTGATTCGGTCCTGTTTCCTCGGAAGGACTTCGCGCGGAAGCTCCTTCCGCGACGCGCGGTGCTCCGCAAAGGATAAAAGACCGCTCTATGATTCGTCTATTGGAAAGCATGAAAGGGACCCCCTGGGCAAATGGACATGGGAGGTGCGGGACTTGTAAGTCGCGCGAAGATCCCCGAACCCTTCACAATCTCTCCAATGTTACCTACCTAATGTACTCCGTACGGTGGATGAGGTAACGTGCCCTATCGGCCGGTATCCATGTGGAATTTATCACGAGTCAGTTCGCTTGTTGGCTACACTGCAGAGAAAGCGCCCTTATTATGCTTCGCGCTTTGTGCCCTCTGGCTGGGCCACTTTCGGGGCTTGGCCTCGATGTGTGTTGGGGGTTTCTCTGCAAGACCGTTTAAATAGTTGCCGCTCGTCTTCTTCCCCACCCTTGGCGCGAAGCTGTTGATTTCAGCTTTCTCTGGTCTTGTTCTTTTGGTCTGCTTTTTTTTCTCGTCGCAAGACTGAGACATTTACAGGCAAAACAACAGGCTACGGGTGTTCCGTCGTCCTGTTCATAATACCGCTGCTATGGCCCAGAATCATGAGGACGCGGCTGCCGAGTAAGATATTTTTATTTCTCCTTTATTTCCCCTGAACAGCTCCCTACCCCCGGCCGTTCATGGACAAGATGGTGGCCATATCATGCGTAATTAGGGTTTTAACCCCCCATGTTGTAGGCTTCACGGCGAGTTCAAGGCGCGGTTACCCAGCCGTGACGGCAATACCGACTCGGCAACCGGTGGCATCGAGAAGACATCTCTGGGTGATAAGCACGATCTCACCATAGATAATGAGGCTGGGCCGTCGGCCGATGGGGAAGAGCCCAGCGATCACGAAAGGAGTACTCTGCGCCGCGTTGGCGAGAACTTGCCCGCTTCAGCATTCTTGATCGCCGTTGTCGAACTCACGGAGCGGTTCACTTACTACGGCGCCCAGGGTCTGTTTCAAAACTACATCAGCTACCACAAAGACGGGCGCGATGGCCCCAAAGGTCTGGGACTTGGGTCTCAAGCCGCGTTTGGTCTCAACTTATTCTTCCAATGGCTCTGTTACGTGACGCCTATTCTCGGCGCCATCATTTCGGATCAGTATCTGGGAAAATACAAGACGATTGTCATTTTCTGCGGCGTGTATTGGCTCGGGCTGGTCATCCTCTGGACCACGTCACTTCCTGTTGCGATTGAGAATGGCGCAGGCTTGGGGGGATACGTCACGGCCATCATCATCATCGGTTTCGGTACGGGTGGTATCAAGTCCAACATTGCGCCGCTTATTGCCGATCAGTACCAGCGACGCACAATGGCTATCCGGACCGAGCCGAATGGCGAACGGGTCATTATTGACCCTGCGATTACTTATCAGCGCATTTACATGGTTTTCTACTGGTGCATCAATGTCGGATCCTTGTCCCTGATGGCCACTCCGTTCATGGAGCTGTACACAGGATTCTGGACTGCGTTTCTTATGTGCTTTTGCACGTTCAACGTCGGTATTGCGATTTTGGTGCTCCGGCGCAAGTCGTACGTCATTCGGCCGCCGCAGGGCCAGATCATTACGGATGCGTTCAAGGCGATTGGCATGATGATTACGAATGGCAAGATGGATGCTGCGAAGCCGTCATGGCGTGCGCAGAATGGCAAGAGCAGCAATCTTAACTGGGATGATCACTTTGTCGATGAGTTGAAACGTGCGCTCATGGCGTGCAAGGTCTTCCTCTTGTACCCCGTCTTCTGGGTCTGCTACGGACAATTCTCGAGTAACTTTGTCACTCAGGCTGGACAGATGAAGGTCGGGGGGATGCCCAACGATTTCATGCAAAACTTTGATCCGCTCTCCATTCTCATCTTCACGCCCATCTTGGAGAAACTTGTGTATCCTTTCCTGAGAAAGCGCGGCATTGAGCTACGGCCCATTGCACGTATCACGATTGGCTTCTTCTTTGCTTCACTATGTTTGGGGTATGCCGCCATCGTGCAACACCTTATTTACAGCGCCGGGCCTTGCTACGACTCGCCGCGTGATTGTCCGGCCGGGACTCTCGCAGATGGAAAGACGATCCCGAATAACATCCATGTCGCCATCCAGACTCCCGCCTACGTCTTCATTGGGCTTGCCGAAATCTTCATTTCTGTCACGGGTCTCGAATATGCTTACACTAAAGCTCCGCCTACCATGAAGTCGTTTGTTCAAAGTTTGTACCTGTTCACTAACGCATTTGGATCTGCCATCTCCGAGGGTCTTGTTCCGGTCGCCAAGGATCCCAAGTTTGTGTGGATGTACACGGGTGTCGGTGTCACGGCGTTCATTACTGGGTGTGCCGTCTACGCCATGTTCCGACATTATGATGCTCGGGAGGATGACATGTACGCTCTGGATCGCGACTTACCTGTTTTGCCACTGCCGGCTGAGCAAGAAAAGAGGCTGGGGGAGTAGATCAGTCTTGGAGTTTCATGATATGTTTTATATTGCAGGATATGTATTTTACGTTGTTGAGATGAATGGGTCATAAGTAACGATTCGGGAGTGTACATTTAACAGCAGAAGAGGAATGACTTGATTTTAAATTTAATGAGATGTACGATTGAATGGTCACGGACTGATATCCCATACATATTCTTGTTGTCACCACAACACGGCACAAATCCCACATGTGACATAGGCAAAGACGGATATGATATGATTACACGAGCATCTCAGCATTAAGCATTCACCACCTAAGAAATGAGAAGGATCTCGAGTGTCGAAATGATCTCTGTAACGCCTCGCCTTGATGTTCTATGCTCTATATATTCTGAAAAAGATGGCTCGAAAAGAAACCAGACGCCCCCAGAATCCTCACAAGAATGGTAGAACCTATGATCGCGAAAACTGGCCAGAAAAGTATGAAAAGGGGGGAATGCCAAGGTCGCGTGGCCATGAAAAGATAGTATGTAATTACAGCGGGATTTCAACCCCAAGGACCAAGGTTATATTTCTCAGCTCGAGGTACCGTTTGCCCCTCTACATGGGACGTATGTGTTGTGTTGTGAGTTTTCACGGCATGTTTGCTGTGCTAGTGTGTGTGTTTCGTATCGTCTGACCCGTTCGACCAGGAAAGTATGTGCGCTAATTTGTTAGGGCGCCGGTAAAGCAAACAATGTGCTGATTTTGTTTGCGTGTCGATCTAGCAAGCATGTGCCTCTTCTGTCTGCGTGTCCATTCCGATCGAGAGAAGGGAGAGACGCGTGATGAGGCGGAAAATGTTCAATAGGGGAGAGAAAGAAGAAACTCAGGAAGAGAAGACAACATCAGAAAAGAGCAAACAAAAAATATAAACAAGCAATGGACCACAGGGAAAGCAGTCATCTGTCTCGTCCCAGTCGTTCTTCGTCGTCTCGTACGAGTTCGTATGCTGGCCGGAACTCGGTGCCTTGCGCGTCAATGGCGAGAGCTGGATTCGGCCGCGTATTGGTGACGCCACCGAGGGAGGAGTAGCCTTGCTGGTAGAGACTGCAAAAGGGGACGTCGAGGCAGCGAATAAACTAGTGTGCAACATGGGAATTAGCTTTTGCCGGTGAAGAGAGGGGCTTACACAGAGTGTGATAGGGAGACAGAGAGAGGAAGAGACAGAACAGAAATGGAAACACACGCAGATAGTTGCAGAATGATGAAGAGCGAATGGGAAAACAATAGACAGGGAGAAAGAGTCAAGACAGAACAAACATACAGTCCAGATATCAACATAGTGCCAGTCAAGTATAGGATTCACCCGCATAAACTGCGGCCACCCCTTATCCGTCTGCGCAAATGGTGTCAACAACTCGCAGTGTGGATCGGTCCGTCTTGTGCCCATAAAGATGGCCTTTACAGAAGGCTTATCCTCTCGATACGCCTCAAGCGCGCGTCTCATCGGCAGCGCATAGCGCGCCAAATCCAACTGATATTCCTTCGTAGTCCGCGTAACGAACTCCTCTACTTCGGGAAACGGATCCGGCGGCGCAATATAGATAGCTTGTAGTGTAGGCAGATCAACATCGGGGCCATTCGTCGGGGAGGAATTAGACGATGATGTCGGTGATGGTAATGATGATGAAGTCTGAGGGTCGTAGATAGCTGGCAGGGAGGCCAGAATGAGGACAAGCAGGACAAGGCAGTCCTTGCCGCCGTTGTAGGACAAGGATAGTTCGGCAGGCCTGGAATGGGAGGCCAACATCTCGTTTAGCTTTCTATAGTAATGATTGCTTGATGGGACAGTTCACAAGGGAGAAAAAGGGCCTCATTTCCATACCCATACCGCCGCAGCGCCTCTTGTACCACCTCTATGGACGCGCGAGTCTGCATCTGTACGCTCCTTATCGCACCGTGGCCGTCGCTGGAGAGAGCACAAGGATTTTGCTCCAAGAAGGCGAGAACCTTGCGCCGCAGGATGAAGCAAATCTCGGGAAGAGGACGCGCAACCACTGCGGCCGTCGCCGCCGCAGCAGCTGGGACCATGCCATGGCCGTGACCGTTTTGCATCATCCGGTACGGCGCCTCGGGGGTCTGAAGGGAGTGCGATGCATGCAGCATGGCAGCGAGTGAGACAGGGCGAGGCGAGAGTCGTTGAGTCGTCAAGTCGATGGATGAGTTTCTTTGAAGCCGTAGAAAGCGATTGGCGCGGATGGGGGCGCAACGGGGGCGCGATCCGGGGCAGTGACAGACAGTGAACTGTTTGAAGCAGAACTGGATAAAGTGGCGATGGGTTTGGCGGGGAGGGAAGCCGAGGGAAACGGGGAAGGTTTGAGTGGAGAAGAGGGGAGACTAAAAGTTAGGTACCCCTAAAAGGTACGACTTCCGACTTCCGAGCCGCGGGTCACGGGTACGAGAAAGCTGCAAGGCTGAATAGCTTGTGATGCGGCTATTGGCTTAATTTAGACCTTTGTCTGAGGCTGGTAAGGCTGACGAGGCCATGAGGCTGACGTACCTAACCACTGTCAACCAGGGATTCAAGATTACGACGGCGCGACCATCTATTCTCATCCATTCGTTCCACCAATTCATCATTATATGTACAGGCTTCTATTTTCATCCACCAAGTACTCTGTACCATTTACGGACATCCCATCGTCAGATAAAATTCAACACCGTGGACAGTATCCGGCCTAGGACACACGGCTCAAGGCTGAGTAAGATGGTCAGCGCTTGCCGCTTGGAGACCCCTTCCAGAAGACCTCTTGTTCAACTACTCCATAATAAGGAACTATGAGTACCGGTTCTTAATTAGGAGGTATTGGTAAAGCCGCACGCTGACGCTGACGGGACGCGGACTGGAGTCTGGAGGGCGATCATCGGCGGATGCGGGGCATCTTACGCAGCGTCGCAGGCTCGATGTCTCAGAAATTTTTGAGCGATGTCGTGGAAGATCATTGTTTATTCAGAGTAAAGACTGCTTGATTCTTATGGTTCTTCTTGTTCTTGTTGCTCGCATTCATTATCAGGCGTCAAGTATACGACATTACGACGATCACGCCCGTTACTCCATCGTGCCCATTGAACTTCTTCATCTTCATCTTGGACCCGTACCAACTAAACGCCATGGCGCTCTCCGTCTTCATCTTAATCGCTTCTTTCGTTCTATCTATGGCACAGGGCGCCGCCACCCCTTCTAACACCAAGGGATGCGGCACCAAGCACTCCTTTGCAGGCAAGACGCACGAGTTCGGCATCGAGAGCAACGGCCGCCACCGCACATACAGACTCCATCTGCCGTCAAAATATGATTCGCAGACACCGACACCCCTTCTGATTGCTTACCATGGCAACGGGAACGAGCCCGTCAAGTTTGAGGGCCAGACCCGGTTTTCAGACGAGAGCGTGAATCCGCATATGATTGCCGTATATCCCGCTGGTGTAAATGTATGCCCTGGAAGAGAAACATGATCATGATCGGTCGGAAACAATACCACATGCTGATGACTGATCCTTTGTTTCCTTTGTACAGAATAGCTGGCAGGGCGCACCCTACGCCGTCCCTCATGTCAGCGATGAGGCCTTCACCATGGACCTCCTCACCCACATCAAGGATCATTACTGCATTGACGAATCGCGAGTGTACGCCTCGGGCCACTCTAATGGCGGGGGCTTCTGCGATGTACTCGCGTGTTCGCGTGACGTGGGGGCTCAGTTTGCGGCGTTTGCGCCCGTCTCCGGTGCCTTTTATTCTGAGTTTCAAGGCAACGCTAAGTGCGATGCTGCGGCTGCGGCAGCATCTAAATCATGGCCGCGGCCCATGTTCGAGGTTCACGGTACGGGCGACAAGCGGATTCCATATGACGGGCGAAAGTCAGGCGGAAATGGACCTCTGCCATCGATTCCGGCGTGGGTGAGTGCGTGGGCAAAGAGAAACGGATGCGGTGCGCGCGTGGCAACGGATCTGGGTCACGGCGTCCATGACTACCGCTACGAGTGCCGGGGCATCGTTGACGGGTTGGAGCACATCAAGGTTGACGGTATGAGCCATGCGTGGCCGGGACCTGGATCGCCGCTGCAAGATGTATCAGCAAGGGTTATTGGCTTCTTGAACAAGCATCGCCGCGGGTGAGGGACGAGGAAACGCGGGTGAAGAATATTGGAATCCCGAGACGGTGGATATCGGCCTATTTTTAATCATGAACCTACTCCGTACGCCGAACAGTTAGGCGATTTTAAGCTAGATAGGTGGCGGTGAAGAATTTATCTTGTTCATGGTAAAAAGCGAGACACGCAAATTGGATATGCAAGGAGTGCTCATCCGATGCTTGAACACTCGGAGACTCGGAGTATTACTTGGCTGCCCAAAGAAACGAAATCTAACTAAGTTTTAAGCATATTCTAGTACGGAGTACGGAGTATGAATAGGCAAATGAGATGGAGTTATGCATTCAGGTGTGAAACCGGACATGCTCCTCCTTCATAAACTATATTCGGAAATCTAGACCAACATAACCTTATCGCATGTCCTCATTCTGGACACTTGTACACTTCAAAGTTCAGACGACGCACATGTTCACGGTTCATGGCCAGCCAGCCGGCTGAAGCCAGCAGGAGGCCTGAATCCTGATGCATGATCGTTGATGGCAACTTGAACCAGGTTACCAGGGAACCATCGGTGGACACCTGATTCCATGTACCATCTTAGGCCTTGTCGCTTCCTTTTTGTGGGGGCGGCTCACGATATTGGCGTCGAGGGGAAGCAAAAAGCAACAACAAAGGAGCGACTGGAGAACGGAGAGGCACCATTTCGATGGGTAAACACAATGGATGAATCGATGGACAGATTGCGTGGACGGATTGGGTGGATGATGGAGGAGAGAGTGGATGAACGGCGGGACAAATGACGTACGCACAGAGCGCCTTCCCGTCCTTCCTCCTTCCCGCAAAAGGGCCAGGAATCAACTGTCAGGGTCCTTCCTGGTTGTGGGTTCGCCAAACCCAAATACTGTATGCGTATTGGTCCCTGAACCCAAGCCCAACAACTCACATCAGCAACGACACACAAAACGACGTTGCATCAAACTGAGAGCTTCCACCCCATCAGCTCCGCAACCGATGTCGTGGAGATGAAAGACTGTTTGGTAACCGCCTCCTTGGTCGATGGTTGGGCTTAATCCATACGGAATATGCACCTCGATCTTCGGCCGTGCTTCCCCTTCAGACCCCCTTCGCGTCTTTCGGTCCGAGATTCGTCGACGGCATCATCTCGTCTCATCTGTACTCCACTGTCCGACAGTGCGATCCAGGAACAGGCAAGAATTCTCGCTTCTCCATATGTAGCTTGTAAATATCTGTGAAACCCCTGCTGATCGAGCACAGGGTCTTTATCTGTGACCGGGTTGCTTCATTACTGCCCCATCAGAGCGGGCTGGAGCCGGCGACGATGAGCCGACATGCGTGAAGAAGGATCACCCCTTGGCCTGCATCCAGAAAGGGTGGAAGAGGCCCGAAATCTGAACATGAAGGCGTTTCTAGGGATACAATAACAATATAAAAGATCCGCTCGCGCAAGACACTTTCTACGATGGCTAGCCTTACGCCCCAGCTGCTGAACCAGTCCTTTGCAGATTGTCTTTGATCCGCCCTCCTTGCATCTACTAGTCGCTAGTTCTCCTTGCTCAAAAAAGCAACAGCAAAGAGACTAGTTCAGTAGGCATAGGTGCGTCGCTGCAGGACAAAGATTTTATTGACTTTACCATGCGTGGCTCCATCACGGCCCTCTGCTTGGCCGCAGCCACGGCTGTTGCAGCCGCCAGCGATGCCACTATCAATCGTCTACCGGACAGTTTCTGGGACCACATCGTCAAAGGCAGCCGGGTTAAGGCCCAGGGCCGAAATTCGGGTGCTCACAAGAGGCTCGAGGGCCAGCTGGACAATTACCAATTGCGTGCGCACACTCATGATCCGGCCATCCTGGGCATCGATAAGGTGAAGCAGTACAGCGGCTATCTAGATGACGCGGATACAGACAAGCATCTGTTTTACTGTAAGTTCTTCGCAAAGCACCAATAGAAGAGCTCCAATCATAGATAGAAAAACGAGACCCCAAGAAATAAACAAATAAAAATGGCTCACTCTTTATGCAGGGTTCTTTGAGTCCCGAGGCAACCCGTCCAAGGACCCCGTCGTGCTCTGGCTCAACGGTGGCCCCGGGTGCTCGTCTTTTGTCGGCCTCTTCGACGAGCTCGGCCCGGCCAGCATTCCCAATGCCAATCTTAAGCCAGTCTCAAACCCGTTTTCGTGGAACACCAAGGCCAACGTCATCTTCATCGACCAGCCAGTCAACACGGGCTACTCTTACAGCGAGAACCGCACCACGACGTCTCCGGCCGCCGCCCAGGATATCTACGCGCTGTTGACGCTCTTCTTCCACGAGTTCCCCGAGTACGCCACGCAGGACTTTTTTATCGCGGGCGAATCCTATGCGGGCCACTTCATTCCCTCAATTGGCCATGAGATCCTCTCCCACACGGACCGTAACATCAACCTCAAGGGACTCGCCATTGGCAATGGTCTCACCGACCCGCTCATTCAGTACTCGTCCTTCCGGCCCATGGTCTGCGGACAAGGAGGCTACCGAGCTGTCATGCGCCCTGCCGACTGCCGGCGCATGAAGAGCGCCGAGCCAGAGTGTTTGAGGCAGATAAAGGAGTGCTACGATCTCGGTAATCCGGATACCTGCAGCTCTGCGTCCGACTACTGCAACACCCATGTGTTGCGTGTGTGGGGCGGAAATATCTACGATATTCTTCACCCCAACGGCACCGGAAAGGCGTCCTATGCAACCGAGTTCCTCAGGGAGCCGAGCACCAAGAGGGCGTTGGGTGTCGAGGTCACCCGGCAATACGAAGAATGCAACATGGACGTGTACGACGACTTTGTCGTTGCCGGTGACTGGATGTCTCCGGCGTCGCTACGCGTCATTCCTGATCTTCTCGCCCAGATTCCCATGCTGATCTACGCTGGTGACCTGGACTACATCTGTAACTGGCTCGGCAACTCGGCCTGGGTCAGTGCTCTCGACTGGCCCGGCCAGGTGGCTTTTAAGTCTGCAAAATCGAGTGAGCTCTCCGTGCCGTCTGGTCGGAAGTACGGCAATGTGCGCGCCGCAAAGGGCTTGACATTTATGCGAATTTACGAGGCAGGCCATACGGTGCCCGAGTATGATGGCGAGGGATCGCTTGACTTTTTCGATAGATGGATGGGGGGTGAGTGGTCCAAGTGATGCTTGACTACGGCATTGACATTACCGATAGACAAAGGGGTCTTGATGTATACATAACCTTCTGTACTGTAAAAAGTTACTACCGCATTAGGTAATACCTACCTTGAATACACCGACGGGCGGAAAAAGCGGTGGTTGATCTACGTGATATTGTACTTGCGGATATCGTACTGGCTGAGCTCGTATAGTGCTGTTCTTCGTCACGAACAAGGCAAAGTGTGGCTTGATGCACGCGGCTGTTTGTACTTGATGAATTTGTGTACGGGGTACGACTTGTTTCGCGCTAAAACGGCACTAAAAGATAGACAAAGTGGTGTGACTCGTGAGTCCGTGACAGTCTCCCGGGTCTGGACTCTGGACTCTGGTCAAACAATATGTACCGAAGTATGTACTACTAGGTACTTAGTATCAAATACGGAGTTAGCTTAGCCTTATGAAGCCCTTACCGCTCCTTTGCATGCGCCCAGCCAGGCCAACTACATATGTATGTACCTGATTTGTTTATGTTGTATGTTGTGCGTTGTATCGTGATTTGTGTGTGTCCTACGCGTAACGCGATGTTGATGCGTGTCGTCGACTCATCGGCCTGATTGTTGATACTCAACAGCCATTGACCAATCAAGACTGTTCCCAGCAAAAGCTGGCTCGACATGTTGCATCGCATCGCATCGCATCGCCTCGGGACCGGGATCGCAGAACAGACGAACGCACAAACGCAGAAATCGCAGATTGAAGATCGTCCATATTCGCATGAATATTACATGATACATACATACATACATACAGTACATGCAGCCCATCATGCGACCGCCAAATGCGCCCCAGCTTGTCTGAAACGGGGTTCCGCCCTCGCGACAACGCACGCTGAGTGGCTGCCTCTGGGCAAGATACCGTTCCGTTGCTGTGACAACGTGCCAAGTCTCTAAACACCCCCAATCCATGGGGAATCATTGCACAACACATGACACTTGTAAAGCCTTGTTCACGGTACAGCGTTGCACCGATTTACTCGCCTCCTCTTCTTCTTCTTTTTTTATCATCATCATAGATACGTTTGTACTCTTCTTTTTTTTCAACCTCCTACGACAGCCGAAAACGCCAATTGCATCCTTGTGCAGTCAATCACCCACCCGTCCCTGCAGTTCTTGCCCCGACAAAGCCATCGCTTTCCGGTGCGGGGTTCACAACGTTACGAAACGCGTATATGATGAGTTTGCGCCTCCGACGCGCGAAAGGATACTATAATACGACGAGTCGATCGGGTTACGAATTCAATACTGGACGAGCGGGAGTGTTAGTATAGCGGTATTACGATATCTTGTTGGCATTGCCTATCGCGTAGGGCCTCGAGTCGCGCGCGCGCAGAGACGAACACTTTTTTTTCTTGCAGTCGACGGATCCGCTCGACGAGGATTTGGTGTCGATTTGTCACGCGAAGTACACGCGGAACCAAGAGGAGGAAAGGGAATATTTGCACCAGACAAAACTACGCCATGGATACTAGTTACCTGGCGAAACAGGTCAATAGCAGCATATCGCAGCTGCATGGCCTGTTTGATGAGATTGGTGTTCCGGAGCATGAGCGGGAGGAGAGGGAGTCTGAGGTGAGCTTTGCGTGATTTGTGCTGGCCTATTTTGTTTCGATATGCGCGCTGGCCATTCCTCATGTTTATTCTTCTGTGCTTGTTTCTCGACAAGCAGCAGTCCCCAGATACACTGTTGTGAATTTGTGAAGCGGGGACAAAATGAATCGCGATTTGGTGGAACAGCACGCTAACTTGATGTAGCTCTTTGCAGCTCTGTCTCAAGCGTTGAGCAGTCAGGTTCGGCTCGTCTCAACGGAGAGAAAGGAGCTGATCGACGAGGCCAAGAAGATGATGACATCGATTCGCCAAATGGAAGCATCTCTCGAGGGCTTGCCACAGCGAAGGGGAGAGTACGAAGAGGACGACGAGTTGAAGATTACATATCCCCTGAAGCGTTGTCTGCAGGGGTTGAGAGAAAAGCACGGGCAGGTCAGCCGGCTTCACAAAGAGCGGTTTGAACAAGTCAAGAGTAGGTTCCCCTCTTAATTTTCTGGGTGCAAGCCCAGTCCCTGTTGCCCTGTCTTGTTACTAACATGCTGCATTTCGCCAGAGCTTGTCCAAGCTCTCGAGTCCTACTCGTCACATCTCGAGCCAACGTTTGTCCAGATTGCGCTGCCGCCGTGCGGACCGAACCAGCCTATTCCTCCGACGTTCGACATCTCCCACGCCTACATGGAGAGATTGGATGCTGAGTTTACGCGCGTGTACGACGAGTACACGCGGCGGATTGGCTTGGTACAGACTCTATCTGATCAGGTCATTCAGCTCTGGGCCGAGCTCGGCACACCCCAGGCTCAGCAAGACGGCGCCATTGTCAAGTACTACAGGGACGCGCCCGAGCAGCTCGGTCTACATGGTGAGGATCTCCGTCGCCTACAAGAAAAGAGAGATGGCCTCTCGGAGCAGAAGAAGAACCGCGAGAAGAGACTGCGCGACCTCAAAGCTGCAGTCGAAGCGCTCTGGCTGAAGCTTGGAATCGATGAGGGAGAAACGAGGACGTTCCTGAACCAGAACCGCGGATGCGGCATGCGACAAATCAACGAGCTTGAGGGCGAGCTCTCGCGGCTCAGCGAACTCAAGAGACAGAACCTGCATCTCTTTGTGGAAGACGCGCGCGTGAAGCTGCAGGAGATGTGGGATTCGCTGTACTTCTCCGAGGACGAGATGCTCGAATTCACACCTGCCTTCTCCGACGTCTACAGCGATGCGCTGCTCGAGGCGCATGAGCGCGAGGTGGCCCGACTAGAGGCCCTCCGAGAGGAGCGCGCACCGCTCTTAGCTCTCGTGGATAAGCATAAGAGCCTCATCAAGGACCAGGAAGAGCTCGCGGCGTCGAGTCAAGATGCGTCGCGACTCATGATGCGTGGTCAAAAGGGCGAGAAGCGCGATCCGGGCAAGCTGTTGCGGGAGGAGAAGATGCGCAAGCGCATTGCCAAGGAGCTTCCCCGAGTGGAGGCGGAGCTTCGCAAGATGCTTGATAAATGGGAGGATGAATATGGGCGCCCGTACTTGGTGTTTGGGGAGCGGTATATGGATGAGCTGGAGTCGCAAGAGGCGAAGAAGCCGCGCCCGATATCGCGGTCCAAGACGCCTGCAGGACCACCGCCAGCGTCAACATCATCATCATTCTCCTCGACAACAGGGACAGCAACATCCACAGTCAAGGCTCCCAAGTCCGCGGGAGTTCTTTCCAGAGCCAACAGCGCAGCAAGTGGCGGTCCGCCTCGCTCCATGGCCAAAACGCCGACGGGTATTCGTCGCAACGTGCCCAAGAAGCTGCAGTCGTCGACCAACGCAGCTGGTCATGCCAAAGGCCCCATCAGTCCCTCCCGGATACCCGCTCGCGCACCTCTCTCGAATCTCAAACACGGGGGCAACAACTCACCCGAGCGGCCACGGCCCGAATCTCGTGGCGAGACTCTCCGCAATGGAGCTCCGGCTCGAGCTCCGCCACCCAAGATGCGGGATTTGAAGGCTGCGCCTGAGCTCAGGACGCCCAAGAACCCGTATCACTCGTCGAGTCTTGTTCGATATGTCGAGCCAGAAGATGTATACGACGACCGGGCCCTCATATCTCGTGAGTCACAAGCAGAGAATATGCCTAAATCTAACCTCCCCAGTCAATACGCGCGGGCGCAACAGCACTACTACGAGGATGATCTATACGACGACCAAGAAGAGCAGCACGATGGACCCTATGATGAACACTACGGCGATGATGACGAGGACGACCACCACCACCACCACCAAGGACAAGAAGATGCGGAGTACGACCAACGCGCTACAATCCGTGTTCCTACAGCGGGCGCTGTCACTGCTGCGACCCGCGCACCCATCTTCCCACAAGGACCGCCCTCGCGCCAAATATCGAATACATCGCACGTATCGCATGCGTCGACTGTGATTTCTGGGTCGGAGAACTGGGAGACATATGACGATAACAGTGAACCGGAACAGGATGTGTCGGAAGATTATTATGCCAAGTTGCGGGCCGCGAGGGGGAAGAGGTTCGAGCCAGAGGGGGGAACTCGGATGGCGATGACGGTGGCGATGCAGGGGAAGGGGTTGAGGGCGTTGGGAGGGGGGACGCCGTATGCTGGACGGGGACTGGGGGGAGAGGGGAGGATGTATTCGGGGAGTGAGTGGACGGATGAGGATGTTTTTTGAGGGAGCACTGTTTGCTATAATGTACAATGTTGTTGTTGTTGTGGCTGTTCACAGCCATGGACTGGGTTTTTTTTTTCTTTTTCTGGCCTTTTCGGGTTCGGCGATGGATTATCATGCGCCTGGGTATTAAAACCTGTGGGTTTTATTTTCCTGTTTCAATGAGGGGACGGGGAGGGGAGAAAGCGGGAGTAGGGGATGATGCGGTTTTGCTGTGGAAGCATATGGACGCATTCGCATTGATTGGCATTGGGTGGTTTCTTTTTTTTTTTTTGTGTGTGTTGCTCATGGTTGTTTTGAGTTATGGGGCCTGAGGTGTATGACGACCGACGTCTTGATGTCTGTATGTTTTGGAATTTTAAGCTGTGCGTTTTTTTAATGTTTTGTACATTGTTTCTCTTCTACTTTCTATTCAAACATATTCTACACGTTTTCTATGCTGACTTCTTTTCGATTTTCATCTTTGAGTCTACTTCGTGGTGTGTGTCACACTGTGTATATGTCTCTGGCTCCTTGGGGCGGGGAGGACTGGCTAAAAAGGGCGATGGATGGACGTGATGGCAGTGTAAGAGCTTAGAGAAGAAACTACTATCCTCAAAGCATCATGAGAGGCAATGAGAGGCAATGAGAGGCAATGAGAGGCAATGAGAGGCAATGAGAGGCAATGAGAGGCAATGAGAGGCAATGAGAGGCAATGAGGGAATAAACTGTACGTAGGTATAACATGCCATGACATACAAGCTGCAACAAACCGCGATGAATTGTAAACGAAGTTCACACACACACATACATATCTAGATGATGATCATCATTGATGATAGCTCCAAGAGGTCCAAGTATCCCAAGGCGGACCGCCGTTTCAGACCGCCTTTCCACGTGGCCCGTGCGTGGGTACTCCGCGTCCCATGTCTCACTGTTCAGTCGGTCAGACCACAAACGCGCTCTCATCTTCTCGTCTCCTTCGTGCTTCTCGTGTCCGGCATAACATCAGCCGTCATAGCGACAGGGGTCACGCACGCACATTGTCTCATCATGTGACCGGTGTCACTGCTTCTTCGTTTGTGAACTCCCCCGATACACTCGTTTGCAGACATTTGGGACGTTTTGGTCATCTTCATGTTCTTCTTCATCTTGCTCTATTTAATTTTACCTCCAAGAATCCATTTTGCGAGCGATTTGTAACCTTGGGCCATCACACCTCAACCTCCTTGAATCTCCCCCCTTGAATCTCGATCCTCGATTTCGATACGACCTCGACCTCGAGCTCAATCACCGTCAATATCCGTCTCTGCGACCGATGCCATCCATGTCGCAATAGCCTCCGCCGCCGATGAATCATGCCGCATCCTCTCGACCGAGTGCCTCGCCAGACGCTGCCGCTGCTCTGAGGGGCGCGTCGCTTGCGTTCCAGCCTCGTCCGGCTGCCAGAGCGGCCAAAGCTACGGTGGAGAATTCATCGTCAGCATCATCAACCTCGTCAGCTTCGTCAGCTTCGCATTCCAGGACGGGAGCCTCTGCGACCGCCCACCCCCACCGACCGAGAAGCCCGCCAGGCACAGCCGGCCCGACCGGAAATGCGAACCCCTCGAATGCGGTGGCTCATAAGAATGGTTCGCGGCTCGATGTCAAGAATCCAAGCTTCATAGCGGCCACGCTGGCGGCCAGTCGGAGCGCGAGTCCGCGCCCGCTTGCCCAGAAGACACCACAGCCACGATGCGAGAGGAGCTCTGGAGGGGGACATGCTCGCCCAGCGTCGGTCTCGAGCGATGCCGTGGATTCGGAGAGTATCCCTCCCACAGAAAGGCTGGTTTCTTTGTTTGAACAGCAGGGCAGAGGGAGTGCTAGCGGCTCGACGAGGCGGTTACCGCCGCCGCCGCTCGATGCTCATCAAGAGGGCTTACGGGAAGAGCAACGACACATTCAAAAGGGACCGCCAGTGGCGTCTCTCAAGTCGACTTCGAAGCCCAAACTCAAGCAGAAGCCACGGCCGCCTTCATCCCCACCTGCTTCCCTTCCTCCTGCAGAGACCGAGTCCGAGATTTCAAATCCAGATCCCGTGCCGTCTACGAGGCTCCCCACCCCACCGCCGATGAGAAGCGCCGAAAGAATCTATGCCATGCCGATGCCGAAGCCAAAACCGCCGCCTCATCTGTCCTTGCCGTTTCCGCACGCCAGTTGCCCTCCCCTCGACCAACATCAAGCTCGGCCTTCTGTCGGTGGAAAGCCATCGCCGAGTCCTCCCAGACGTGGGAAGGCTGCGGCGAACAGACCGCCAAGAGCGCCTCCAAGGGATTCTTCAGCCGCCAGTGCTTCGTCTACGTCGGAGTCGTCGGAGCCGAAGAATGTGAGATCAGGTCAGCCTGTGTTGGAGCCGCCGCGTCACAAGAAGGGTCGACGCGAATCAAGGCAGGCTGCATCGAACCAGGGCGCATCAAACCAATCTTCACCCTCGCCGGATCCTGATCCGGAGAAACCAAGTACAAAGCCTCGTTTGGGTGCTCCCATCACGCTAAACAAGCCCACAGCCTCGTCCTCGTCCTCGTCCTCCCGAACTGAATTCGGGCTGCCCGTCGTGTCTCAAACTCGTCCGCCTCCTCCTCCTCCTCCTCCGCCTCGCACAGCGTTTCCGAAAAAAACTCTTCCCCCTCCCATCCCTGACAAAAGAGACAATGTAGTCAGCGCGCCAGCATCACCTGTCCTAGAACCTCGGTTCTCACGTCGGCGTCTGACCACAACGTCCTCAACCAGTAACCTCCCGCTCGACACCCTCACCAATGCCATCATGGCCAGCTCTCTCGCTTCGGCGAGACTCACCCCCCACAACACCGGCTCCTCGCTTCCACCGCCGATCCTACCCCAGCGTCACAAATCCCCACGCCTCCTCCAGACACTCCGACAGCCTCAAAAGCACGAAGACCATGACCCCGAGCGCGTCAAGATTGCCCATCGTCACAAGTTATCGAGCAACAAGCACGCGCATCACGAGGGCGCCCGAAAGCGCTGGCGCGATCAAGTCACCCAACGAGAACGAAAACGCTACGAGGCAGTCTGGGCCTCCAACCGAGGCCTTCTCCTCCTCCTTCCCCTCCCCCCGGGCCAGGTCCACGTTCAAGTCAATGGTAGCACGCCCAGCGGGCCCAACCGCGCCCACAAGTCCGAGTGCGTATCTAACGTGGTGGTGCGCGAGCTCTGGAAACGCTCCCGTCTGCCGCAGGATGAGCTCATGGAGATCTGGGAGCTAGTCGACCGCGGACACGACGGCATGCTGACGAGGCAGGAATTCGTCGTGGGGATGTGGTTGATTGACCAGCGGTTAAAGGGGAGAAAGATGCCTGCTCGGGTGTCGGAGAGTGTGTGGCATAGCGCGAATGGGGTGAGACTTCTTCAGCCGGGGAAGAAGTGAGGCGTTTTGGTCATGGCGTCTCAAAAGGAGGATTTCTTCAAGAATATGGTCTATTATGTTTATGCCTCTTGTTTGAAGCATGGGGAATTGGTCATATTATTCGCACGTCACTGGATAGACGAGAGGACGTCTTTTGGTCTTTCAAATTTCCCCCCTTTTTGCCCGGGATTTCCTCACCAATAGTTAGCAGCATCATAGCGTTTCTTTATCAATCAAGCGTCTACTTTCATGGCTTTTCCAGCCTTCCACATGTCTTGGCGTTTGGAAATACAGCATCTGTGGGATGAGTGAACAGTAAGCTTTCTTGCCTTTGTGTCATATGTGTGTAAAGTGTAGGGCATGTCATGTCGTTCTCGCGTTTCATGGCTATCTCCGTTTACGGCCCATTCACTCATCCCCTATTATATTTTCTTTCCTCTTGTTTCCTTCAAAACAATGCCCTTTCGTATACTTTGTACCGGCCCCGAGATACTAGTTTCCATTACTGGCTGCTTTACCTGCGAGGATCCCTCTTGCCGAAAAGGGATGTCTGATGACCCCTTCAGAGCATGCGAAGCCATATTATCCCCGGCATGAGAAAGGTCATGGTGGTTTCACGCAGGATGCCTACGCTTGCTGTAATCTATGATGACACGAATGGCTTCCTTTTCCGCCGGCTTCGTTGCCTGGTCCCTGGACGGGTGGCAATGTTTTACCCCTGGGGGATAAAGGTCGGCAATTGCGTATAAATTTGCGGTATTTGAGAGTATCTACGATGTACATAGCAGAATATAGGTAGATTTCGCTGTTGGAAGACGGTTCGGAAAGCGCGGCTATTCATGGTAGACAAGGGCGGGCCGCGGCTACCATTTTCATTCAGCCTCAAAGCTTCTCATTGTCCAATAACGTGGCTACGGAGTAGAGTTTGGGGAAGGGGGGTCTCCGGCTTTGTAGTACGGAGTACATATGTACATGAAGTCAAATGTTCTTTTTTCAGGGATTGGTATATGCCGGCGTCGATCTGGGGCAACCGCGGAAACTACGTTTGTAGAACGCTACGCGCGCGCATTATAGCTATATTTCGATCCAGTCCCTGAACTCACACACTGATGCCTAACACCCACCCGCGCGGGCCGTTCTTACCGTGCCTTTTACCCCTTTTCCTCGACCAATACTCCGTACTGCCAACGACGATCTCTTTCTGATCTTAAAATTTAAAGGCTCTCCACGGCAAGCGGCGGAATAGGTAGTGGTTTTGGCAAAAGAAGGGGTTGTGAGCGATATGACGACGTCACCGTTCGCCGGACAAACCTCTTCCATGCTTGCTGCTTTCCAGCATGCGCAAGTTATTTCACCTCGTCGACAACTTCCCACTATCTCATATACACTGTACATCAGTCCATCAAGAAGGTGCCTCGAACGATAAGACCATGCATATCTTTTTAGGGTTTTTGAGACTTTGAAGGCAGGCAAGGCACCATTTTGGCCTAATGTAATGCGTCAGGCTAGATGCCTGTGACTTGGTATACTGTTCATGGATTAGGAAGATGAATTTTGCCGTAGAATAGAGAACATCACCTGAACACACAGATTTAAGGCCAAACAGTAAGGTAGAAGACTGGCAGACTGTGTTGAGCCAAAATCGGCCACTTTCTTTACTACGCATTCTACAGAATGATTGTTCGGCATGATTTGCTGTAGATTTTCAGAGAAGCAAAATCAAGCTTCCAGGAAAGAGGGTATGCTATAGTTTCTACGTCCCGTCTTCAACCCCGCTCTGCATGCCCCTGATCATGTTTATAGGTACCCTGCTTTCAGGCCTACAGAGAGTAAGGCGGAGGATAATTTTAGACGTAACTTAGTTCTAGAACCTTGTTGTTGTTGTATGTACCTGGTAGACTGGGTGAGGTGGAGCGTGGCGGTTGAGGCGAGGCGCGACAAGCTCGTGCAAAGACAGCCTGGTTTGACTGCGCGATAAAATCATCGTCAGGATACGGTCATGAGGAAAGCCTCGAGTTGACTGCTGCTCTACTCTGTATGTGGCCTGTCGGACATGATTGATGCAGAGTCCTTTCGACGCCACTCTTTGGCGTCCACGCACTGTATACTGTACAGCGGAGGTGGCTGGTACGCTACGCTGACTCGTTTTGTGTGTACTCTGTATGTACTCATCTGAGCTGCCTTGGATGCCTGTTTCTGCAGGTGCGTTATAAGTTGTTCATGGCTTCCCAGCAGCATGTGATGCTACATTGCTGTTATGGGGAATCAAGGAGACAAAAAGGGCGGGAATGGGAACAGCGAGGCAAGTACCTAACCTTGGACCTAGGTATGCACAAGGTACATAGGTACATAGACCGTAGGTATGTAGTGACATTCGCCGGCCGTTCCGCCGGCGGGAAGGCGCATGTGGCGCTCCTAGCCTCCTACTCAACATTCGCATGTACGGAGTATGTACCCACCACATGACATGCATCAACCTCACACCTTCACAAGTTCCAGCTTCGTCGGCTCACCACGCATCACAACATCAGCGTCACTCATCACGTATGAATCGTCTGCCCCTTCTCCGTTTCCGTTGATAGCCACCTTTCCCATTTAATTCATCATTCGGTAGTGGACAACTGTTGAATCCACCAAACCGCCATATGCTCCGATGCTCGCGCTTCCGCTGCCGTAGTTAGCTGTTGTCTTGTTAGCGCTACCACCACAACGTCAACTGCCCTTTACATGATGTTTATGCGAAGTAATGCTCTCGCATCATCTCACACATCACATCCCCGGACCCCACTTCTCACTCTGTGGAAGAGGCATTTAATTGCCTCTCACCACGTTCGAATGTCCGCCTTCCAGGCCTTAAGGTACGTCAGCCACCTCTATTCTGTGCCCATTGAAACAGCAGACTGTTAAGCCTGCGCTTCATAGGCATGTAGTTTACACGTTCGTGAATCGCAGACTTGATGCGTCTTCTGTTTGATAGCACGAAATAGGGGTGGCGGATAAGGATGCATGGACATTGGACGCAGCAGAGACCGCACGGCATGCCATGTCACTCCGCTGCCACTTGCTTGCAACCTAGGAAGCTCATTGCCGCTGTCACCATCATATTCATCGCCGTCGTCGTCATCATCAGGCATACCAAGCGTATTGCACTAACACGTAAAGTAGAGAAGAACAAGAGCAGTATGCTGTCTCGTCAACAACCGGCCTGGTTAAATGCCATCTTGGCCGATACACGACCGCCTCCGAAGCTGTTTGCCTGGACTCCCGCCAACCTCAGCGTACACGCAGCAGAACAGAGCAGGGTTGGCAACGGGAGGAGCGAAAAGCCCGCGGATTGGAATGGGAAGCCAAACGGCACAGATCCAACCCTTGCCAGGCGGATTTTCATCCTTGGCGTCGGAAACATAGGCAGACTGTATGCAAGCCACTTGGCTAGGAATCCCAACCCCGTTCCCATCACTCTTGTGGTCCATAGGAAGGAGCTTCTGTTCCAGTGGGTGGCGAGCGAGGGTGTATGGCTCTCACGCCACGACAGCGGCACCATGATTAAGAACAAGGATTTTAATATCGAGTGGTGGACTGAAACGAGGCCGCAGTACGGTCCAGTGCGGGAGGTGGCAAACGGAGGAAAACTCCACAACATTTTCATATCGACCAAGTCATCCGACGCCATACCAGAAGCAGATCGACTCCGGCGGTACCTGGATAAATCGAGTTCCGTTGTTCTTGCGCAAAACGGCATGTCCAAACTCTGGCCTCCACATGGTCCATTATACGCGACTAGTCGATATGAGGCGGGAAATACTCCCACCTTCTCGGCATGCGTGGTAAACCATGGCGTGCTATCAACAGGCCCATTCCAGAGTGTTCACACGGCTCCGGCAAACGCTTTCATTGGTCCCGTTCTCCGGCGCGCGAGGCCTTTCCTGCATGCGCAGCAAGAGCAACAGTATGCCGAGCAGCCCGACCAGACTCAGGAGGTTCAGGAGGCCCAGGTGACTGGTCATGGTGAGGTCGATTTCTTCACCAAGTACATCACGAGTACGCCATTTTTGGACACAAAGCTAGTATCTTCAGGCGAGCTCTGGCTGCTCCAGCTGGAAAAGCTCGCTATGAATGCTGTCATCAATCCCCTAACCGCCCTACTGCGATGCCGCAACGGTGATCTGTTTACCAGCCATGATCCCCGGGATCCCCTGGTCCATCTACTGGACAAGCTACTTGAGGAAACCAGCGCCGTCATTCAGGCGCTAATCAATCACGAAGTCAGCGCCAACATGCTCACCTCTTACGCTCAGAACTGCAAGCAGTCCCCCCTGAAACCTGACCCTGACGGCCATGACTATGCCCGCGGAGGTACCCTCTCCAACACGACGCTAAGAAGCCAGCTATTGGGCCGATTCTCCCCGCCAAGTCTCACGTCGAAACTCTACGCGCTGGGCCACAAAGTAGCCGATAACCGAAGCTCCATGCTCCAAGATGTTGAGGCCAGCAAGACGACTGAAATCAGAGACATAAACGGTTGGATCGTGGACATGGCTGCTTTCCTGGACACCAGCCTTGATGTTACACTTCATCGTAATCTGATTGCCTTGGTCGAGAAACGTGAATCTCTCAACAAGCGAGACTTGGCAAGCAAGGTTGGGCTCAAGGACCAAGGTTTTGAATAGATGAAGTATGAGCTCAGAGCGGGCCCCTGAATTACCACCCCCCTTCCGAAAAGATAAGGGAGGGCGGGGAGTCGGCATGTGATTGGTTTGCTTGTGGCTATTTCTTAATTTATTTTAATTTATTCTTTTCCTTTTTCGTTGTCATGCCTTTCTTGCGGTGTATGTACTCTTGAAATGTACTCTTGAAATGTACTCTTGAAATGTACTCTTGAAATGTACTCTTGAAATGTACTCTTGAAATGTACTCTGAGGTGTACTCTGAGGTGTAGACTGTAATATGTACCCATGAGATGTACTATTTCTGAGAGAACTCACCAGTGACCAACTTTATGTACATACATATCCATCATTTCCAAGACGAGGTACGGAGTAAGTATGTAGGTACCTATTGGGCATTGTCATAGCGGGGGTATCCATCCATCCATGATTCCATCCATCCTTCCCACCTTATAGTACAGTCAAGCCAAGCTATATAGCATCCCAAGTCAAATCGATCATGGAGGAAGAAACCGTGGGGTTTGGGGAATGGTAATATCCAGAGCCAGAACGTTCAAACCCTTTCGCAAGCTGGCGTCACGCCACTGGCTCCTTGTTGTTGTTGGGGAAGCTCTCAGCTGCCTTTTCCTCGCGGTGGCGAATGGTGTGACGTGAGGTGAGCTATCAGTATCGCCAAAATAACAAAGGAGTGCCACACCACATGGTGACGGTGCTGCCAGCAGATGCTACTCTGCCATCTAAATGCATCCGGCGGCAGCGAGCTGCGATAGAACCAGCAACGGTCCACCGTCCACGGATTATCCGATAGTTTCCAATGTCCATGCGTCTCTCGTCCGTTCCGGGAACAGGATATTCAACAAATGGGCCTTTGTTCTGCTTTGCTTGTTTGTACACTGCAAAATGATGAGGGCAGCAACAGGGACGGAAACGTTGGACGTTTCCCTGCAAGTTCAGGAATCAGGTGTATTTTTTTCTTGTATTTTTTCTCCTTCTTCCCCTTCCGTTCTTTCTACACCGTGGCCTGAGACCCCCTGAGTCCTGGGCCCTGGCTCCATTGTGAAACACGCAAGACGTGAAATGTTCGATCCGCGTTGACGTCGTGAATAATTGCCTCCCACTGTCTGTTACTGTCCAGTATCCAGACCACCCTTGCAAGAATGCGCGCTTAGGTACTTCTTGCCTTCATCAAAAGTAAAAGAATAATCCCCACAAAAAACGCCATCGTTCTGATTCAATAGAGCCTTGATATCAATCGCGCCATGGCCGGTGTATCTGAGGCAGTTCCATCGTCTCGGTTTCTTCCTGTCCCGTTGTAGATCGTGGTGATAAAGATTGCCAAGTAGCATCCGGCTCCTCGTCACCCGTCATCTGCATAGCACGTTCACGGCAGGCCGCCGGTGTGAAGCCATTCCCTACTTTATGCGCTATGATTCGCCACTTTTCGGTTTCGTAGTCCGCAAGCGCTGCACGTAGTTTATGGTCCTTAAATAGGGAGCAGTGACGTCAGTCGAAATTTCTCATGAAGAGGCTATAGTTTAGGATTCCGGTGCAAAAAAGGCTTCACTTCGCAAAGGAAAATTGCCGTTCATCTTCCTAGGGCAAATGGGGAACCCGGAAGGAAAAGATCATCAACGTACCATTTCATCAGTCCACTGGGTTGTTTTGGCCTTCAACTTGGTGCAATATCTAACTTGTAGAGTTCCTGACGAGCGACCGGGAAAAAAATCTGCGATTTGCTTCCACGTCAAGTTCTTCTGCTCCTTCAGTTCTATAAGAAGCTGATCGTCTTCGGCTGTGAATTTTAATTTGGGTCCGCGCGGCCGAGGCGCTGGCGCTGGCATGCCAGCTTGGCCGACCATGCTCGGCGCTCCGCTACCGTCCTCTCGCCGCGTAAACTTTCCTAGATGGCCGAGGTCAGGGAGGTGGTGATGATGATGCTGTAGGTGCTGGCCTTGGGCTTGATGAGATAGGCTGTCAACGTTGGAAGCAGCAGCGGCAGCAGCGGCTTGACCATATGCAGCTCCTATCGAACTTGGCGCCATAGCTTCGAGATTAGGCTGTCCCAAGGCAGACACACTTGTCATGGAGATTTCAAACTCGTCGTTTCGAATCCTTTTCGCGTTATTGGAAAGAAACGGCGCGTGCCCGTGAGATGGAGATGCATTCGAGGGGTACATCGGCGCTGTCACCGAAGTCGCTGATCCGTAGGGTACATGGCCGAGCCGGCTGCCGTTCATGTGGGAGGTATCTAGTTGCATATTAGACGCTGCCGAATGAGCTCTTGGTTGTTGTTGTTGCTGCTGCTGTTGTTGTTGTTGTTGTTGCTGTTGCTGTTGATGTTGATGTTGATGCTGATGCTGATGTTGATGCTGCTGCTGCTGCTGCTGCTGTTGTTGTTGTTGTTGTTGCTGTTGCTGCTGCTGTTGCTGCTGCTGTTGCTGTTGTTGGTGATGATGTTGGTTTTGTTGTTGCTGCTGTTGCTGCTGCGATTGTTCAGAAATACCACTTCGTGAAGTCGGCGTTGGCCCATGTGGCAGCTCGGGTGAGGTATTGCCCGCCGCGGAACTCACCGCTCCGGAAGTCGGGAACGTTGATCTCGGCTGTTGATTTTGGCTACTGAACGAATAATGATTTAAACCCTGGAAAGTGCTTGACTGGCCTGACGAGTAGGGCTGCTGAAGATGGCTTTGGTTCTCGGCATTGGCTCCATGACCAGCATGAAAGTCCACGCTGTAGCCTCCGACTCTGTAGTTGTCCGCCAGCGTGTCTTCGGTGCATAGGTTCCGCCAGAGCAACCCGCTCTGCACGGCGTCCTCACCTCTAGACAAGCGACTGGAGTTTAACGAGATTGCCCTCGCGGGCTCTGTCACTGAGGACCGTCGGGCGTGCTGAGGAGAGGTTGTCCGCAATGTAGTATGTAGCAGGCTCTGCAGGCGAGAGTCGGCTATCGTGACCATTGACTGGTATGACGTTGGTGATAGTGAAGCTCGGAGACGGGGTTGACCCTTAGTCTTAGGACGACGAGGCGACTGACAAAGGATTAGGAGGCCGACAAGTCTGCCCGGTATTTCTGGGTGCGGCGTTGAAAAGAAGGCCGTAAGTGTTTCTTGGGAGGCTTGGCCGGCCAGAATGCCCCAACGGCCTAGTCGCAGATCTCCTCTGGTCGAACTGCTAGTGGCTACGACCAGGGTCGAAGTTCGGTAGGGGGTGGAACGGCGGAAGAGCGGAAGAGCGGAAGGGCGGAAGGACGGAAGACTGAATGGTGGGAATGGTGGGAATGGTGGGAAGGGTGGAATATAGTATGTAGTATTCTCTGTACTTCCCGATACTAAGTGGCGGGGTTTGAACTTGGAGAGGGCTTTCTTTCCGTGATTAGTTCAGGAGATGCAAAAGGCAACACGTTACACCTATGTCACTTCTGTCGAGTTTGACACAGCGCTGAGTTCATCAAGTCGCTTCGCTGAGTAAGTTGTAACAATGTTAGTGGAAGGATCCAGGTCGATATTTAAGTCAGAGCCCAAAGGGGGGGATGGAGGGGGTTCCCTAGTATGTATGGTGAAAGCGTCCCACGATGAGATGCCGAGAACGGGGGAAGTTACGACGGCGAGCAAGCCGTTGTGGATCTCGAAGAATGTACAAAACTCCCGTGGGATATGGGATATAAAGATTTGATCTTACAAAACCAATGGTGCGAAATTGAACGGACATCTGGCTGGAGTTACGTCCTTCCCGGAAGCAGGCCGGTAGTATTGCAGGGACTTGTATGTTGTGCCAGGGCGGATCGGAGAATAACATGACGACTTTTGTGCCCTCAGACTTCAGTCTCTGACTCTCTATTGTACATACTTACATAGTAGCTCGATGACGGAAATGAATTCCCATCATTACGGACGACTCCGCGTGCTTCTCAAGAAGATGCAGAATCATGAATGTGGGCACCACCAGGTACACACCTTGGGAGAAGACACTTAGACGGCAATATCCAGGACAGGGGTGATTTCAAGGCTCAGAGACCTGTCAATCTCATAGTGTTTGTACCAGCAGAGCCCAACTTTCGTTCTGAATTGCGATACAAGCCAAAGCATTCTATTCATGATGGCTAGGCGGGTCGAAGAGACCGAGAAGTGATCTCCATGTTCTTGCCCCGTGTAGAAAATTATCAGTACATCTCCCACGGTATGTACGAACGAATCCCGAGCCATCATCGGCTTAGAAGTGTAGAGCAAAAAAGCAGACGCCTCTACCAGTAACCACTTTTGACGATGGGGTAACCCGGCTCAGAATTAATGTGGTGCAGTGCTCAAACCAAGAGCCAGGGATCACACCTTGAGGTCTGTCTGTGGAGTGCATGGTAAGTCTCTTGTCGCGGCAGGGAACATGGAAGAAAGACATTTTAAGACTAGTCGACATGTAGGTGTGAAGAAGGGTTGAATGCTAGTTGCAGGGTCGGCTATATTAGATGAGGCGGGAGTCTGTCCGTTGTGGGTGCGCGACACAATTTTCGAAGTTGTGCCTTGTTCTGTACATGGGAGATGCTCGTCTTGAGCCAAGTTCTGATGTCATATGTACTGGCTTAGATCGGGTCTGTGTATTCGTTACTCTTCCAGCAAGCTCCCAAGCGCAAGCAGCTCGCGAGCTCACAGGCTGCGCCTAGACAAGCTAAGCCCTAACATGGGATGAAGCACAACTGGAAATGTTGGACGGGCCGGTTGAGGGTTGATTTACAACCCCAGCAGCTTAACCGCTGGCGCTAACCATGTTGGAATTAGGCCCAAGGTGGATCGGCTAAGGGACGGCGCGGATAGCAGTCATGCCGGCTCTAAACGCGACTTGTGAGTGAATGGCAGTGTGCCTGTGAGGTTGTGACAGGTCAAGTGATGAAGCTAAAGCACCGTGGCCGCCGTGAGAGAGACGCAGAATCGTGTCCAAATGTCTAGAGAGAAGGATAGGGCGAGAGAGAATCGGGTAACAGAATCAGCCATCCAATGGAAACGCAAGATTTCGATAGGCCTCAGAGGCGTCTGACGACAACATGCGTACAAGTATGCCTGCATGTACATATTATGTATCCGTAGTGGTGTAGGTACCTATCCGTGAGCACGGATGAATCAGGCCGTGCGGCTCGTTTCCAGAAGCTGCGGGCACTGACCAACCATCAAAGACATGTCAGTCGGTAACGCAGCCGAAATCTACGGAGTAAGTCTACTCCGTGTGTACATAGACGGGGGGTGTCCGTGGCACGACACGCGTGACGCGGAGGAAGAAACGGTGGCAGCCAACGAGCCCCGCCCGATGCCCTGTCACGGCCCCGTCTTACCCGCCAAGTCGAGCCGGTTCGCCTTGACAAGACATCGACGCGTTCGTCACAAAACATGGCACCACGGTCCACGGTGCAGTGCTGGATGTCGGAGGATCGGGAGCACAGCTCTGTAGCGTGCCATGGTTGGGGCACTCTCCGGTTCTTGCGCAGTCCGGACGGCTTCTCGGATCCAGGGGCCGAAATCGCGCATTGTTGTCCGGTATGGTTGTTTGGGGTTGGCCTCCCTCGTCGGTGTCACGCTCCTGTTCACGCAGGCGCCGCCTTGTTTTCAACAGGACCCGAGATTGGATATGAGAGGAGCGTCTTCCTTGAAGCTGGTCGCGCCGCTGCAACGTCTGCATGGAATGAGTACATACTCCGTAGCGGAGATGTTGAATGGCACCAAGCCCCAGTCGTTGCAATATCGTGGTAAGACGAGCTATGTAGCACGCAGTATGCAGCACGCAGGTACTCGATCGGCTTAGTATTGCGTCCAGCAGGCCGTAGGAAGCGAGCAGTCAGAGCGAAAGCGGCAATACCGACTCGAAAGCCGACGTCGATATTCGTACGTGCTCCGTAATCGTATGTATACGTGTAACGTAACGCAGAAGCAGGACGAAAGCCTTTAGCTCCATGCAGACGAGAAAATGCCCGGGTTGGTGGACACTGGACGCAACGCGGAAGAGGCGACGTTGTCGGATCATGGATGGTTGTAACTTGTCGAAGCACAGTCGAGTCGAGGTGGCGACCGCCGACGAACGATGTCAGGTGCGCGCCTTCCCGTTCCTTGCATTCCACGCAATGCTCCTGCCTTGTCGTCTGAGGCGTGACTTCGCGCGGCCGTCCGGCCAGCAATCATTATCCACTTCCCCCGCGAGGGAAATCGTCGAGGAACTCCCTCGAAGAAACCCCTCAAAGGCCCCCTCGAAGCATCATGATTCATGACTCGCAGTGCTACGCTCGGAGGTGCAACGTGAGTATGATGCTTCATTCTGCCTGTTTGCTTCCCTCTTTTGCTTCTGCTTCTGCTTCTTCTTCTGCTTCTGCTTCCCTTTATCCGGCCGTCCCTTGCCCCTGTATGCGCACTCCCAAGCGTCCACCGCGGCCGCCCGCTTCAGGCCCCTAGCTTATTAAGAGCTCCCAGAAGCAACTGCCGTTCATGACGGGAAGACCCTCCGACCCTCCCATGAGTCCCATCTCGTGCGGGATGCACAGGATTGGGAGCTGGTTAGAGCAGCATTTACATACTAGCTGGCCCGACGCTCCTGGTCGATCGATCGGATGGCAGGTATTATACCTAGTAGATGAGAGTTGCCTGTTTCATCAGATCGACGAGTCACGATCCAACATCGCCAATCACCGTCACCCATCGCCAGCACCGTTCGCCAGCATCCGTTAGCAGCACCAATCAACACAGACACTCGTCAACATACACGCCAGGGGGCTGGCTGGGCATTCCACATTTCCTGGCTGCTTGGCATCAAGAGGCCAACGCAAAAGTGCTCGCCAGAGCCATTAATTACTCATTGGCCTGTGCCACCTTGCATAGAATAACGTTCCGCGGCCGACCCGAAGAGGCGCGAAAATGCTGGCTGTACAATTCGCCTAACCCTCAAGTGTACATACGGAGTACTACAGACACGTTTGAAGTTTCGGCACCCCGCTGACGGGCTGCGAGAGTAAAAAAAGCAACCTACATAGGTATGTACGGACTCCGGAGATGTACCTACTCCGTGGGCAGTGGGCACACTCACGGGAATGTATTTAGGTACCTACGTACAACATATGTAGCATGAGGCCGCCGCGGGCTATCTCCAAGCTGGACCACGGCTTTCTCGTACGTACTAGGTGCGTATGTACCTACATACATACATACGTGCGTCGTCTGTACTATGTCCGTTCCAGGAGGTTGTAGATTTGTATTCATGGATTGTTGAAGCAATTCGTGCGGTCTCTTGGCTATTACTTTTCATTTCTCCTTCTTGTGAAGCAACACATCCTGCTCTGTCGTCCTTTTCTTCTGTATTTTTCTATTTTTTTCTAGGTATTATTTTACTTTGACTTCTTTGTTATTCCCATCAACGGCGGATTCCATCTGTGGAGTCCTGTGACTCCTCTCATGAGTCTCATCTAAGTTGCGCCTCCGGTGACCCTGGCCATGCTTAGCGCTGCTTGCCTTGTGTGTAATGAGCCTAGCTGGAAGCAGCGACCAGTTATATCAAGCTGTTGTGCCTTCGTTACACCAAAATAGGCAAGACGACGTGCCTCGAGGCGACCATTTATAAGACAGCCAGAAATCCGTGGCGGGAATGAGTTGAATTTGCCTTCTCACAAAGGTGTGGCAACGGCCGAAAAGCCCCGAACCGTCCCGCCGCAGCCTAATCTCGGGTTCTTGAACCACGCGTGAACCGCAGGCCAATCATCCCTATTCCCATGTGACAATGTCCATGTCTCAGCATGGATTCTACCTGGGTGACTGACTGGGTTATTCAAGCGATGGGTGTCCACCGGGGGGGTTCAGACGATATTGAATTATGGGAACAGCCGAGTAGCTCACCAGCTTTGTCGGACATCGGTTCGTCACGGGCCACGGCCCATGCGAGAGCAGTTGAAAGTTAAACACACAAGTGACAAGAGGTAGAATCCCTTTCCTCCTAATTATCTGTCTTTCTCTTCTATTGAAAAGAAAACCTCAACTCTGAAGTCTTTCTTTGTACAGCATCGGCCGGCAAATGCAGCGTCTTCGATATGCATGTACTCCTCGTTCCAAATATGGACTGATCGTATCATATCCACCCTCGCCCGCACACGCAACGCATGAATGCATGACGGACAAATGAGATAGGAGCCGTTGTTGGTCAGAGGATCGAGGTGGTATGAGGCATGTGCCATGTCCTGCTGTTGTGTGTTAGGTTAGGTAGGTACTGGAAAGCGATGCGAGCCCGCCTGCATGCATGTCTGCATGTCTGCGCGTCCACCAACACTCGACGCACCTGGCACGTACAGAGTACAATACAATGCAATGCACATCAAACTAGGTAGCTAGCCCATTCGGATTCCACTAGCAGCGGGGGATATTCCCATTCAGTCGGAGACGCCGGCTTGCAGGTACATACATGGCATTGTCGACAAAGCAAATGCAGGGAAAAAGAAGCAAAAGCAAAACTGCACGGAAAAGGGCTCTTCACCGCATCCAGATCCGAGCAGGTCGTGAAAATAGGCAAAGCATCAAAATGCGTGCCCGGTGACCGGGAGCTTGATGCGCTCTTTTGGTCTGTCTTTACTTTAATAGCTAACCTAGAAGCGCGCTGCTGTTGAGGCGTGCGGCGAGCGCACATACAGTGCGATCGACATGACAAGATGAGATGGAGTGTGGATTGACGATAGAACTACTGCGTCAACTGTGCTGCGGGCAAATATGCACAAGTTCTGCATGCAGGATCGCCTTCTGCCTGCAGTGTCGCTAACGGAGTACTACTCCACGATATTAAATACACACACACACACTTCACGATATTGATTTTGTATTCATACATACCAGTGATATGTACCATGACCACACACATGAGGAGTAGTCATGTCATCTTGTGTGAACTTATGTATTGTATGTATTTTCAATTTGTGTCATCTGCTTGCGTAGCAATGTTCGTTTATTAGTATGTAGTAAGCAAGTCATGTGGTTGTGTTGCACACGATACCTCGTGACCTCGCTACTTACTCCACCATACCACAAGAAGTAACCTCGTGCAAGACTTGTCATATGATGTGTATGTAACTAGGCCGTTGAATACATCCGCTTCTACAGAGTACAGAGTACTGTCATCCCATCTACCTACCTATTCACCCAAGAAAAAAATATCATTTGCGCCATGTACTGCGTAAAGTTTGTATTAGCAATTGTTACGGCCTCGACGCTCGTGCGTCCTCGTGCTCAAAATACACTTCCCTAGGTTGGACGGCCTGGATGATGGATTAAAACTCATGTGCCTAAGCAGGGGAGTAGAAGGGGAGAAAAGGAAGGAAAACAGGGAGAATCGACGAGGAAGACAAGGACACATGGCGGTCTAGACACAGCTCACGATGATTGTGCTTGACAACACCCTTCTAGTTACAATTACAGTAAGCAGTAAATACACACATACATATACAATACGGGCTGGTTGTTGCGTTTCTTTTCAAGCATCTTCTTTGAATCTACACAAATTACAAAGACAACCCATCTATTTCATCATCTCAAATATCTTCTCCATGTTCATCTTGCATGTTGTTTGTCATTTATTGGGCTCCTCACCCCGCGCGACCTTGCGTCAATACCAAGAAATAACATGCCTTGAATGTGAAGATACCAACATGCCCCTCATATCCGTTCCTCCCCGAACCTTCATACATCAAAAGACAATTGCCAAAAACAAACTCCAATATTCAGACAAATACATCGTCGAGGCATAAAAAGGCATCCCTCCTCGACATTTAAAAAAAGAGACCAAGCGCAACAAGTCGGTCCAGCTACGACCAAGAGGCCGATAAAAAAAACAATAAAAATTTACAATTCTCGAAGGGCAAAAGAAAGAAAAATAGTTGGTGTTTACGCAAAGTTGTCAGAGCGATCCACCCACGTGTCTTCCAGCTCAGCGAAACTGTGAAAGTGAACTGGCCTATGCTGATCACTGTAGAACGACAGCGGCGTATCCAGCTTGACGTGCACCGGCTTCTTCTCCATGCCCGCAAATGTGCTTCCCAAGAAACTGTAATTCCACCTTCCATCGTCAGGAACCAAAAAGAATCCCCTGAATCGCGGAGACAGGAGCAGCTTTCGCTTCTCGCCCATGGTGGTGGTGAAACCCTGAGGTTGATCGCTCTGCATGTCTCTGTTTTCGGCGCCCCATTTGTAGCCCTGTGGAGTGAGACCCCATGCCGAGAGGGAGACACTGCCGGGCGTGAATGAGACAGATACGGTCACGGTGTTGGTCTTGTCCCATTGGTCGTGGGCATCGAGCAGCTTGGCATGCCCTGTCACGTCAGCGGCAGTCATGTAGGGCAGCTCGTTGCCCGACATGGTGTGGATGACGCCCAGGGGTTCCATGCCGTCGAGAAAGTCGCTGCGAGGAAGTTGCTGAGGGAGCTGGACGTTGCGGAGGCCGCCGATTTGGGGCATCATGACGATGCACTTGATTTCCTTGACTTGCTCGTTGTCTGGCGCGGAGGAGCCGTATAGGTACCCGGCCACTTGTACTCTGAGATCGGCAATAGTGATGAATTTCCGGAGAATGTTGTTGGGCATCACGTAGGTGACGTCGTCGATTTCGTTGTCGACAGACGACACGTACATGTTCTTGGCTCGCGTGCGCAAGTTGGACGTCGCAATGGCTCTTGTCCGCCATTCCGTCTTGGACGCAAAGGTCTGCTGCTCAAACTGCGATGTGGTGGTGACAATGATCTCTTCTCCATGCACGTTCTGCGTCTTGGTCGTCACAGCCGTAATCTGCTGCTGCTCTTGCTGCTGTTTCTCAATCTCGGCAGCCTGTTGTCTTTGCATGGACGGTGCTGAGATCTCCATACCCAGGATAATGTCACGCACTTCGCTGCTCGTCAAGCTGGATACGTTGACGTTGTTCTTCTTTCCGTAGTCGTTCAGGATGAGATCTCGAAGCTGCGTTTCAACCTTGATCCAGTCCTCGTCTGACATGGACGGCCAGATGTGATGCTCGTGGGTGATGACCGTTTTATCAGGTCGCAGGATGAGCTTCGTCTTGTCGGGATTGACGTGAAGAGCACGCAGGATCAAGATGAGACGCGAGAAAGCCGTGTACGACGATATGCTCTTGAGCCATTCATCGTAGAGGTTGAATAATACCATTTGAGGCTCAGTGGCTCTGAGAATTATGTCACCGAGTTTTTCTACCTTCATCGCGGCTTGGAACGGAAGCTGCAGCTCGGAGGCACGGATAGAAATGTTAGGGAAATCGACCAATTGGACTTCAAGAGGATCCAGGAGGCCCTTTCGCGTCACAATCAACTGCTTCGGTTGCTCTTCCACTGGCAACGATCGAATCAAGGCCGCCACTTCTTCAGCGGTCTTCCACTTGGCAAGCTGTCCAAGACGCTTCTGTCCGGCCCAGACACTGGTATGAATAATCTTCAAGAACAATTGGCCGGTTCTTGGGTTGAAGATGAAGATGGCACCATTGATGGGTTTCGTGGTCAAGTTGCCCTCGAATGTCTTGTGAATTGTCACACGGTAGACGTTAGTGTCGTCAATGAACAGCTGTGTCTGATTGCTGAACAGTTCGGAGTAGTTCTGGGAGTTCAGGAACTCCTGGTTGCTTTCAGAAGCATATAACTGCAAACCCTTGCGAATACGCTCACGCAAGACATAGAGAGCCGGATTGGCCTTCATCACCTTAGCCATGGCCTGCTGAACAAGCACCTTCAATCCTGGAAAGTACATGCCATAGGCTGAGTACAAGTTGTAAGCCAGATCAATACCAATCATCAGACCGGTCGCAGACGGATAGATACTGGAGCTGTCGGTGGTGTAGTCGAGATACTTGGCACGCGTATATCTCTCAATGTCGTGCGAATCGTAGTCACCATACCGCAGCTGCACGTCGATCCAGAACTTGTTGGTTGTGGTTGGCTCAATCACATCCTTGGTGTCGAATAGGACTGACGGACGAGTAACATTCCATTTGTGACTCGCAAACAGCAAGATATCTGCACAAGAGCTGTTCATCTTGTACGATTTACGGGGATGAATGGTTTCCTTTTGCACTGTCTCGATACCAAGCGACTCCAGTTCTTGATCAAACACCTGGCAGAGATCCATGACCACGGACTCGTGAATCTTTTGCCACAAATGTGCTCGGAATATTTGAATCAAAGAAATCTTCAGAGTGGGAATTTTTCCGTGCAAGAAGATACCCGTGAGATCCAGCTGAACCTGGAAACCGACGTAAACATTGGCACGGTTGATGGTTGGTGACCACCACAACGTGAAGCGACGATTCGGAATTTGATTTAAACCAGACCTCTGTGCGTTGGTCAGCTTTTTGAACTGCATCGCCTGTTCGAAACCGCTGGCGCGCTCCCAGAAGAGACCTTCCCAAGACGGGAATCCTGTTGCTTTGAAGAGTGTGTGTTCGAGAATAGTCTCAACACCGCCCAAGGCCTGAATAACGTCAGTTCGGTACGCGTTCAAGTTCCATAGCTTGCCGTCGTGCCGCTGGCTTGTCCACCAGAACGGATTGTTCCTCATTAGCTGATACATCTTGAATTCGGAGCGGGCGCGGAAGCCCTTGTCGAAACTGAGCGTGCTGCGATCCTTTTGGAACAAGGTATTGATTCGGGGCAGACCGCGATCCCAGCTGTCCTCCAAATCTTCAAGTGTCAGGCGACGATTCTGCTGGTTGGCCTCGAGGCGCTTCTGCGAGTACTCAGTCCAGACTCGCTGAGAGTCAATAAATTCAGCCTCCCAGGGAATGATATATCGGAAGATGTTGGGAATCAGGGTCTCCTCGTCATGCGTCATGCCAGAACGGTAATGGGTAACGCCAGTGTCGGTCTGCTTGGAAAAGCGCTTGTCACTGGCAGGAATCAGAATGTGCGATCCGGAAATCATGCCTAGACCACCGAGTTCCTTGGGGGTGTAAAAAACGGCCGGCGGGAAACGAGACGGCATCTTGGAGTTGAGGCCAATCTTGACACGAGTTTGAATCTTCGTCTCGCACTTGACAATGGTGTCGAGCAAATCAACAGTCGATACGGCAGCCTCGCGATAGTATGTAAATAAAGCAATCAGTGCCGTATTCCACTTGTTGGCAATCTTGGTGAAGGTTGTAGATCCAGAAGACATGAGAATCTGTCGAATGCGGTTGTTGAACTTCTGAATATCCTCCTGCGTAACCTGCAAGAACGCATGCGCGGTTCGTTCCTTGGTCGTGTTGTCGACAAGAGACCAAACACTATCCTTCACAGGGAACTCCTCGTTCTGATTTCGGATCTTAGGCAGAATTCTGACTTCGAAGCCAGACATGGAGAAAAGCAGGTTCGGATTATCGCGACTGTATACACTGACAAAGCTGTCGTCCCAATCAATCGTGGTGACCGAGCGTGGCAAGCGATTCTTCAAGTCCCAGAAAACAGCTCGACCCAAGTTGACATCATGTCTCATCAGACGCATACGAGAGTCTCTAGGCCAGCATTTTTTACTCTTGTACCCGATAACGTTTTCAAAGTTAGGATCGGGCTGTTCGGTCAAGAATCGCTGGATAAGATCTCTGGATTCTTCCGCAGTGAAGCGCAAGAAGATCCAAATCTTATCAATATATCGACTGTAGAGCCTGATCGGATGCCTGGTCTCCGTCTCACGGTCACGGAATTGGAGGAAATCATTGGGACTCTGGGGCGGGCCGGCAATCTCACTGGCACGCTGAGGGCCCAGCAGAAGAAGGTCCAGGACCAAACCGTAATACTGGAACACAAATGCCGAGAACTGGAGACCGCGGATCATGCCGTAGCTGTTGACGTGGTTCATGTCCTTGTAGGTGAGTTGGACGTTGTTCTTTGCCGTGATGTAATCAGCCAGGTTGTGATCCATGATGAGCCTGAGCAGAGAATTGAGAAGTGTCAGCTCCATCTTTTCGTACACTTTGGAGAGTTCGGTCTCAACCATGACATTGCATTCGCCATCAGATGTCTCCCACACTGAGCTCAAGTTGTTGATGCCCTGAGCCCACTTGTACACAAGCAATGGCGGCACTTCAGAGTCTGACGGCTTGATCCAAGCAGGAAACAAATGGCGTTGATCGGCTTGATACCAAAGATACTGATCCAGATAAGCGTCGCTGATTTTCTCAATGGGCTCGATGTCGTATACAGGATTGATCGTGCTATAGTTGTCGTTCATGTCAATGTTCACTTCCTTGAACGCTCGTTGCGTCAGCAAGAACCGCTTGATCCGCTCCAGTGTCGTGCCGGGACTGTCATAAGCTTGTTCGATCAAGGCAAGTTCCTCACGTTGACTCTGGTTCAACCTGCCCTTGACGGAGTAGGATTCCCTCAGTCTCTCTAAAGCCAAGATCAAGATCTTTGTGTCATGCTTGTACGAAACACTGGGGAATGGAATGGGTGAAAACTTTCGGGACTCCAACCAGTGCACCGTCGTAGTGTAGATGGCAACAGCTTCTTCGGATGAGACGTAGGGGCCGTCTTTCATGTGGTTGTGTTGGCGTTCCTGCTCGGCCTTGAGCCACAAACGCGTCAAACGACCCACGTTCTTCTTCGCAACGGTCTTGTCAACGGTAGCTCCACGTCGAATACGCTCTCGGTTATAGTGAGCCACAGAAATCCACCAGTCGGCCTTGGATTTGACGTATCGGAGGATGATGTTTTCAATGGGGGCAGGCAAGCCGGGGACTTTCCAAGGAATGTTGCTCTTCCAGCATCGCCAGGCCTCGGACAAGTGTTGCAACACCGTATTCACCTTGTTCTGCTTGATTCCTTCGGGCATCATATCCATGAGGTCAGCCATGACGGAAGCACGAAGCTCAAGATCGAAATGAGATTCCACACGCTGCTTCGTGACGGTCTTGGCCACGCCCTTGCTGTGTCGACCTTCAAATTGACGAGCCAGCAAGTTTCCAAGCCATCTCTCAAGCAAGGGAATGATGCCTCTCAGGAAGAAAAGCCACACTCTCCACGACGGACCCCAGAAACCACAGCCAGGGCCTTTACCAACAGGGCCGGAATTGAATCGATAGTAGATCAGATGCTTCAAATCTTTGCAGATTCGGATCTGGTGCATGAGCTTGTACTTGTATCGATACATTCCGGTCAACTGTCCCACATGGTTGAAGGCGTAGTGGATACCATCTGCAAGTTGGAAGGCATCGATGTTTCCCAAGCGATATTGAACTTGAGCATCCACAATGAGCTTCGTCAACCTGAGAATTTCACGCATGAGATGGAAAGCATTGCCGAATCGCGACTTCTTTCGCTCTTTGGTGGTGAGTGTCTTCACGGGCTTCAGATTGAAGTTATAGTCGAGATGAAGATAAGTCAGGTTCTTGCGATGGATCAAGAGATTCAGCATATTGAAACCCTGCCGACAGACCTGAAGACCAGCCTCAACCCAATCGATAGTCGTTTGTTGAAAGAACTTGGTTTGCTTCAGGGATCGCAGAAGATTCTGGTTGTTGTGTGCGTTTGGCTTCTTCTTATGCAGCTCATTCAATACATAATTCTTGAGGAGCTTCTGATAAGATACTCGCACTTTGACGGGAGGTCGGTCAGAAGGAGGATGTTCCAGGTACCACTGCTTTATCAAAGGGACGTCCTGAGCTCGGACCATCTTTCCAGAACGTTTGTTAAAAGGGTATGGTGCCCACCACAGGTCGATCGCATCTGACGTATGTTCATTCTCGAGTTCCTCCTCGGCCAAGAAGGGCTCGACGCCAGCAGGCAGCTGGAAAGCTTCTTCCTCGGGCTCCTCGTTGTTTCCAGGTCCGAATAATTCATCTTCAAGTGTAACGTCGACGTTCTTTGGTGCGACGGTTCGAGATGAAATAGGGTTGATTCGTCGGTCAAAGAGGAAAGTTGGCAGGTCGGGGTCATCGGCACGATTGTATACTGTTTGTGGGTACGAATGCCAAGTGAGATGCACGCTCCTCGGTAGAGAATTGTAGAGGAATGGAAATGCCACGCGAAATTCAGTGCGAATCGGCGTGCGGAAGATAATGCGGTCGATGGCGTTGAACTCGCCGAAATCTTCTTCATTGGGATCAATGTCTTTGTATAGCGGCTCAAAGCGTGGACCACCAGGGAGAGCAACATTGAGGGCCTTTGCTGTCAAGAAACTCTTCAGATCGAATAGGTGAAAGTAGTTCTTGTCCACAACGTCCGAGATCAAAGGTCGACTGAAACGGAACAGAGTAGCCATCTGAGGCAACGAGAGATTCCAAGTCTTGTAACTTGATCCGTTGACGTGTGACGTGTCAAGTAGAGCGCGATGATCGTAGAACCATTCATAGACGGCCTCGTCTTCTTCCTCATTCAGCTCCATCTGGATAGGTTCCAGCGGCTCGACGTCTTCGATGTTTTCCGACCATGACAATGGCGGCTCTTCGTCGTCGAATGGTGGAAATCGCATACGTTTGAAAAGCCTTCTATCGGCTTTCTCCTTCCTCATGAATGTCCACATCATTGCCCATTGTGCAAAAAATACTGGTTCGATGACACGCGGTGTTTCATTGACGAGAGTCAAGCATCCGTTGACATGATACAGAACTTTGACTTCTCGTGCCGACTCCCATGGCATAGGCATGTTCTCAAGCAATTTCAACACTGCGTGTGGCATGAATTTCAGGGCGCCAAGATAGCTGCGCTTGTCATTCGTGTATTTCTTCTGCGAAACGTCTCCGATATCTTTGACGATTTTTCTCAAATGCTCAGGGGGCATATCGGCCTTTTGAGTCTGAACGAAGCCCGCCTTGCGCTTCTCTCCAAACCGATTTCGGCGATCCCGTAGCCATTCTTTCTTCTTTTGTGCGAACTTTGCAATTTGAGGATCGGACGGCGGATGGAAGCCAGGGGGAGGTGGCGCGGGAGTCGAGGGAGGTGGCGGTAACGAAGATGGAGGCGGGGGGGGAGGAGGAGGAGGAGGAGCAGCTCCCCAGCCTGGCGGCGGAGGCGGTGGGATACCGGACATGATAGCTTTTTGGTCTTGTGATGCGAGAGCGATGCGTCAAGATGTGAAGGTCAACCTGTCGAGGAGGCTGTACGCTGAAGCGCGTATCACCACGCGCTGTGATGACTTCCACTCTTATCCGATCGATATGTTCTGAAATAAAGGTCTTGTCGTCGGGGTCAACTTGAAGAAACGCGGTTTTCGGAACCTGGCACGACAGCGACCAGACCGTTGTTGATGCAAACGCTCTAGAATCGCCTTCGTCATGACAATTTTCTGCCCTGCACGAACCTCGCCAGCTTCTGGGTCCACATTTCTGTGTCACGTGACTTGAGCTTCAGACATCACGCAGACGAAACGTAGCAGAGCAACGTAACAATACTGCACTACAGTCTCTGATGGCGCTTTCCTAAAATAACCGTTGAAACATGTTTTGACGCCGTATTACTTTTGGGACTAATTTCAACTACCTGATGGTCTGTAAAGCTGGTGAGATGAAGTGAGGGTGCGCAAACAGGATACGCTCTGGCAGTTATGTACCTATGCAGTTCATGTCGTCTCCTCCAAGTGCCAGAATACATGAACACATCATTTAAAGTGCTGGAGTTTCGAAGTCTATTTAAAGAAAAGTCTCCAGGAAAGCAGTATATAAGTACATAACACCAGACAGCGCGCGTTCGTTGTTGTTGTGTATTTTTGCCACTGCAATTGAGCCTTAGGGTAGGTCAGTATCATACCTACCGTATTACCTAATCAAAAAGACCGCATCGACTTCACTCACCGAGCCGGGGTCTTTCGCGATTCGCGACCAAACCTTCGGTTCAAGAATAAGAGACATCACCAGAGACGCCCTCTGGACAATCCGACAAGATGGCGCACCTCAGTGCGTACGGTCGAAACTATTCATTACGAAACAGACATGCTAACAAGCTCGTGATCCAGATGTGAAGCCGGACCCGGCGTTCCTGAAGATGCAGGGTGCGTGAGAAGAACGAGACATCCTCAACAACATCGTCCTCATCCCGACGACTCCAATCAATGCGATGGCTCATTGCCAGATACGAGTGACGCTTTCTAACGAGGGTGAACAGCTATGAACAAAGTGCGCCACCAGTACTTCAGATTCAATGCTCGGACCGCCAAAATCACGACCATCTACATGGTCGTCGTGCCTTCAATCATTGGCTATATTGCATGGAAGACGGACGTATGTGTTGGCCCAAAAGACAATCCATCCCCTTTCATGCTATTCGAACTCGTTGAAAAACTGACGGTGCTGTGAAACAAAGGGTATGTTCAGCTTTCGTGGGAAGTTAAAGGGCGATACTATTTACGACCGATGAACGGACGTTGTGCAGCGCAGGCAGTCAAGCTAGTCCTAAATATAACAAGGCTTCACACATTCGCGCTTCTCTCCCCCCTCCGATCAGAAAACGAATACCTCTTGCAGAACCGATTCTCGAGCCTATCATGCGCACCAGTGAAATTTGGATTGCTCAGTCGCCCTTGACACCTAGGTATATACGTGTGTGCTGAAAGCGTCTGCCTGGATTCGGGCCCAAAATTGATGCTCTGTTGTTCCGTCTCATGCCTCACCGTCTGTCTCTCCTCCCACCAACGCCTCCGCGAGGTCTTGAAGGCACATTGGGAAGCCTCTCACCTCTTCTCCATTCCCCTCTGGGCACATTGGCCATTGCCCCTCCTACTACGCCTCTCCGTCCACCATCTCGACCACCTTCGCGAACGCCTGGCCAAGCAAATTCATTTTCTCGAGATTGGAACCCTCCGCCACCGCCACGCGTGTTCGCGTTCACTCTGGCGTCTCTGTAGCCTACACCACTGAATTCCCGTTGGGCAATGGATGCAGGCGCAACAGATCCATCATCCAAGGGAGGTAAGATAGCACAAGAAACGTAGTCCCCAACGACGAAGCGCGCGTCACGTAATGACTTCTTGCCGTCCGGAGAGGGCTCGTCGTGCGCCAGGCTTCCTGTGATAGTAGATTCCGGCTCGGCCACGCCGGACGAGTTCTGACCTATGACTATACTGCCGAGGTCTTTGACAGCGTATCGCGGCGGGGCGTTGCTAATTGCGCTGACACTCCGCAAATCTGGACATACTAGTTGGAAAGCTAGTCTCGTCCCTATGGCTGGGTAGGGAAGAGCAGAGACTTTCGAGGCTGCCAGCTCATAGGCCAGCTCGTTGAGAGTGCAGTCTGGCCAAGTATACACCGAGATGTATGGCGGTAATGATCGATTTGCAAACTCATCTGGTCTGCGATGTATTGTTGCCGAAGAAATGGGGCCCATCATTAGCATGGCCGTCCATTGCCCATCGTGTGCGAACCTGTGCCCAATCCCATGAGCGGGAGTAAATCGGACCTGATGCACTCACCTGTAGAACCCACCAGTGCGATAAAACAGCTGAAGAAGGAACGGTGCAGCAGGGTCACTGTCGCCTCTATCTGACGGTGATTTGGACATGGCTATGCTGCAGAAAGTTGACACACAAGAAATGAGAGATACGGGGATGAAGTTTAGCTTCCAATGCTTGTCTAGCCTCAAAGTATAAACAATCACGAATGTTTCACGAGTGCCAGTTAGCTCACGTTCAGAAGCTGTCGAGTTGCTGGCAACTGTCAAGTCGGCCCATGACGCTTGGCGTGACGAGACCAATTATCCGGCGAATACCCGCAATCGTTCAATCGTTATATCGAACTTGTCGCGACAAGCCATTTGTTGCCATGACGTGACCATCTCAGCTCCATCAACGAACTTCCTGTGAGCCTACAGCGCCTCTCATCATCGATCATCGAACCTCGATATTTTTGCACAATTTGAGAAGTACCACTAAGCCGTGCAGGCAACTAACTTCGCCACCATGGACTTCGCATCCTTGATGAACCAGCAGCTATCCAAGGCCAAAGCACCCAGCACCACCGACAAGAAGTACCTCAAGCGAGCCGAGCTTGAAGAAGAACGAAAAAAGGCCTACATTGCCGAACAAAAGGCTCTAGAAGAACAACGCCAAGCCAAAGCCGCCGCGAAGCGCAAGCGCGAGGAGGAAGTCGCCTCAGAGCAGGCCGCCCGAGAAGAAAAGCGGCGCAAATTAGCCGAAGAGTCGCGCAAGATTCGCGAGCAAAAAGAAGAAGAAGAGGAGCGCGCAAGAAGGAAACGTCTCGGTCTACCGGACCTGGTCAAAAAGAAGGATAACGGGAACGATGAGGATGGCGCAAACGGGGGCCCAGACGGAGACGATGTCTCCGAAGAGGTATTGCGGAAGAAGTTGCGAGAAATAGGGCATCCTGTCATGCTGTTTGGAGAATCATATAACGCCAGGATACGACGGTTCAGGAAATTGACGACGGTGATGAGCAAGGGCCCCATACCGACGACGTTGGAGCTTGTGGAGGAGAAGGATATGAGGGTGGATGGCGGGGTGCCCAAGGATAAGGAGGGGAGAAAGTGGTTGTTTCGACAGCTTGCGAGTTATTTCAGCATGGTGCTGACGGCATATGAGAAGACTATGGAGGAGGAGAGGACGGATACGAGCGCCAGTAAGACGGCCTATAATGTCATGGTGCAGACCAGGGAAAACATGAAACCAGTACGTTCTAGCGACCGAGAACCCTTCCTCCCCCATTCCAGCCCCAATTTCCCATTTCTTGTCCTGCAAAGCTTTTTTTGCATGCACCTATATGCAACGATCGATAACACTAGATGAGGCTTCGTCAACGCCCAAAGCAATCCCCATACTGATCTTCGAAATAGTTATTTCGAAAATTCGAAACCGGCAACCTCGACGACTCCCTCATCGAACCCATCGTTCAGATAGTCAAGGCTCTCCAGGAGAGGCGCTATGTCGACGCCAACGATGACTACCTCCGCCTGAGCATCGGCAAGGCCGCGTGGCCTATTGGTGTTACCATGGTGGGCATCCACGAGAGAAGCGCGCGGGAGAAGCTCCATAACGGAGAAAAGGGCCACGTCATGGGCGATGAAGTGACGCGCAAGATCATGCAGAGCATCAAGCGGTGTTTGACGTTTGCGCAGGTGCGGTGGCCGCCGACGGACTTGAGGCAGTTGATGGGTTAGAGGGGGTGAACTGCTAGAAGCAGACTGAGAGGTAAGAAAACGAGGCGTGGGAATGTGCCTGGATTGTACGTATGTAATATTTGTCAACTGCTCGCGGCCCTATGCTTCCAAAAAAGCATGGCCTCGCGAAGACTTGGTACATACTACTACGGGCAAAACGGTAACAGGCATGCCAGATGCGGAGGAAATGCGACACGATACCCGGATGGAAATGGAAAATGTTCTTTAGCGTTATGCTCGATCGTGTATTCATAAATATATGCTCATGCTTCTTCTGCACCTCAAGACAATCCCGCGCCCAAATTGAATGGATCAGTGTACGAATATGTAGCCCGGTCCATGTTGCTATTCACGTCAATCCTAAGCTACTGCCGTACCCTGATATCCCACGTGGGTGTCACTCATTTCGTCAAACCAAGCCTCGTCAACAGGTGGTGCACCCGGGTCTGCGGACGTCGCTTTCTTGGCATCGACTACACCCAGCCCAGACACGGCGAGGCTCATACGCCGCAATCGTTCCTTGGCTTCCTTTTCATACAGGCGGGCTACCTTCAGTGCATTGGACTGCATCAATTCACGTGAGTCAGGCTCGACTGCCACAAGAAGCTAAAAATGGTCAGCAATACTGTATTATGCAAAGCGCTTGCTCAGTAGGAGCATGAAAGGTGATGAAATTTACCTTCTCCTTTGCATCTATGCGGGCCTTCAATGATCCATCGCGGATTTTCTCGGCCACCTCGTGCACAACGGAAGTTCCAGGACTTGCAAACGCAGCGTCCAAGGTATTTAACGCGACACAGGAGAAAGGGACAAAGTATTGGACTATACACTTGCTGCGAATCTTGGCAAAAATCTCTGGAACGTGCTTATGTAGGTGGATGTCCAGGAGAAAATCAGGGCGCGACGCCTCCAATATGGACAGACAGCTCGAATATCGAGCGGCGACAAAAAAACCAATAGCTTTACGAATATGAGGCTCATGCTCGAGAAAGATTCGAAATGTTTGGTGTTCCAACACGTGGGCCTGAAGCTTTTCCCGGTCCATCGTCGCAAGGGCTAGAAGACCACCGTAGATGGCAATGTCGTGGGGGCTGGCCATGTGATCATACGTTGACGAAGGCTCATGGAAATTGGCCCCCAATAGTTCTTTTGCCGCCTCCTCAAAGTTGCCCAGACCTAGGTGGGCAAGTAGCGAGCCTACGACAGTGTATGCTTTCACGGACTCTTCGTTGTTTGAAGCCTGCGCCGAAGCCAACATGCTAACGCTACTCAAGACCGACTTGAAGTCTCGGCGATGCAGAGACACATTTACCAGGTTTTTTCCGCAATCGCGTATGTGCTTGGTTGTGCTAACATCATGGCGCATCCTCGTATAGGCATCGGTGGCTTCCTTGAACTTGCCAATATCCTCGAAATGCTTGCCCAAGTCCTCATTGCCCATCTGTGTTGATACACGAGTTAGCTGATGCTTCACGTCGAGTGAAACGAACTAGCTTTTATGGATGACCATGGAATGGCATACCCTGATGCTTTCCTTTATCAGATTGTTTGTGTAGCCCTTGAGTTCGTTTTCAAGCCTTGCAGTTTCGGCCTTGTTCTCCGCTTCGGTCTTGCGAATCCAGTCAAAATCCCTTTGCGCCTCTGGGACGTCAGGGGCAGCCTTGATCAAGCATTCAATCGCTTCGAGATAGCACAAGACATCGTGGCCTTTCTTGGCTTCAATCACGGCAGCCCTGAGCGCATCGACACAGAGGTATACGGACGTCTTTCCAATGTGGAGAAGGCGGTCGAATCGCGTGCGACCTGGAAAACGACGGCGGAGTCAGTCCATCTGCGTGTGTTTGGGCTCTTCGTAGAGAAACTCGGACAGCATCGTACCGGCGTAGTTTTGGAGATAGAGATCGAGATCCAGCTTGGGTTGATCTGAGTATGGTAGACGAACGTTAACTACATCGTCTAAATGGACTGAATCGAAGAGGCTTGCTAACCTTGCACAACCACACCACCCAAGTCCGCCATCTTGGTCATGAAACCAAGAACCTGGTCTGGGGCCGTCATGCCGAGCTCGAAGGCCTGTTCCTTCGCAGCTGGGAGCCCGAGGGCAGAGGCAGCCCGATGGGAGGCCTACTGCTTCCTCAACTGGAGAATCAGGTACTGTAAGCGCCCAGACTGAAAGCTAGAGAGGGCGTCGTCAAGACGCGTGCGTAAGATAATCTGAGAAGCTTGACACGACTTGCAGCCTTCCTGATGGATTTGGTGGAGAGTGATGAAAGAGCATCTCGAATATCGGAAGCAATGCGTTATCAGAAGTGGGGCCTTATGACAGGAGGTATCCATGCTGTCCTGATTAAGCTTTCTGTCAACTTAGGTACCTAACCTAGGTACCTCTACACATCATTGCCCGTGTTGTAACTTGTCATCATCCCTCCACATAAATATATCCCGACTGGGGCGAGCATGTGTTGTACTTGTAGGTACATACATGTTGATTTCTACTCCATAGAGTCCTGGTCTCGTTTCCCGACTCCCTGGACCTTTCCAACTCGCGGCGGTTTCCAAGCAATTGTTTCCCCAATCGGGAGCCAGAAGCCCCTTACCAGTCGCATGGGCTCGTACTTTGTACGGCATCTTTCATCCAACGATAAGCTGCGAGACACAAGATCCGATGAATTCTGCAACGATAACTGGAAGGAGTGTACTCTGTACGGCTTCCATTGCGGGCAATGAGTAGAATGCGCGACATGTGTGGAGTTGGTAGCCTGTCTCTGAACTTCTGAAGCTGAGAAGCCTTAAAAATGGGACTCACGGATAGCTGGCCGATACGATGTGCAGAAGTGGTTCACTTTTGAGTTTAGACCGCAGGTGGCTTCAATGAAGAAGGGCAGACATCAGGGGAAGAGGGAAAAGAAAGAAAAGAAAAACATGGCTTATCACTACCTACCTAGGGTACCTACTTGCCGCTCGAAACGATGTGCCATATGTAGGTATTTGAAGCACAACGAATGGCGACTCGACGAGACGTTGGAATCTGAACATGGCTCGATCCTGTAGGTACCTTACCTTGCAGGGCAAGTGTAATTGCCTATTCGTAGTGCGGCATTAAGTTGCCAAGCCCTTCAGAGTACATATACGCGATAAAGTTAAAAGACAAGCGAGATCTAGGATGAGATGAGGCTCACTTATAAGCTACATACCTATGTATGTACTCCGTGGCTCGCGGCACCATCCGTCATCATCAACGTGGCGCCCACTCGTCTGCTCATGATTGGTTAGTGGACTTTGACATCGAAGGCAGCCTTCTGATTTATCGTCCGATAAATACAGAGTATGTACATACAAAATACTTGAGACGTCAACAGAGTCAGTGATCCATGCACTTACGGAGTAGGTAGTAGGTACTCCGTACGCTTTGCGCAATCGAGGATTCGAATTTCGCACCCCATCTTAGCCGGAGAGATGGACGTTCCCGTGACGGTGACGGTGGTGGACCCGTGGCGTGGTTGATGTGTGGCCAATTCTGCCATTGATGGAAGAACCCAATATGTACTCCGTATTCCGTACCTGTCAGAGAGTTGTGGGTCGTGAGCCCAGAAACGCTTTAGCGCCATAATCTGCGTTTCTTCCGCCGCAGAAAAGAGGCATAATTTATGTCGAGAAGAAGCGCGGGCAGAAATAGTTAATGCAATGCGAGTACATATGTACATAACAAGTTCCTCGCTCTCGCGCGCACCTATAGGCACACGTGTGTAAAGCTTACCATGAATCAGACTTGAATTAGATGAGCGGCCATTGGTCAACAGGCCACGGCGCGCCCCATCAGCTACGATACAAGTTTCGTGAACAGTTTTTTATAGGTACCTACTCCGATACTCTGGAGTCTGTAGATGTCAGGCGACAGGCTGAGTGGGCAGGATTGAACCATGAAGCCATGAAGCCCATTCGCAAATCGTGCTCACGAGGTAGGCAAATTAATTACCCACAGCAGCATCTTGCAAGTTGCCAGGCCAAATCATGTCTTCAAAGTTTATGAGCTAGGTATGCTAACAGGGTCGCCGTCGACAAGCGCAAGCGCCGCGAACTCCCCGCTCGCGCCCGCCGCCCGCCGCCCGCCGTCCACTACGCGCGATGCTGGCTCCCGACCTCGATAGAATAGGTAGCCATGTGCTTTGTCTGTCACAGAATAGTTTACCTGTAACCCAGGACATACCTACCTAACCAGCGCCATTGTGATAGACGCGCAAAGGTGCAAACGTGGCTGCTGATGGCTCTGCTCTCACTGCTCAGTGTCGGCTGAGTCTGACTGATGTTATTCCCGGGCCCATCAACCACCCAAAGTGCGCTCCGGCTCCCTCAGTACTGATGAGCAGCAGCCGTTCCAGACCGCATCAGACCGCATCAGACCGCATCGGACCGCATCAGACCGCATCAGACCGCACCCCGTGCTTTTGTATTCCCAGCACCGCCCCCTTGGCCAAACCACCACCACCATTACTCTCCGTTCTCACCACCGCCTATTTTGTCCAGCACGTTCTGCGCGTCGCCGTAATCCAGATCCGACCATCGACGTCCGTGGCCCTGTGCTGATGGCCTAGCCTGCCAGACGTCGCGGCAATTGGGATATGCGCTGCCTCTGGCTTCGCAACCCCGGATCTGCGTCCTCGTCGCTCTCCCCTCAGGAGGGGGCCCTGTCCAGTCGTGCTTCTCTCCAGTGGCTCCCGTTGCCTCACCACCGAATTTTCACCGTGACGACGTGCCGCGACTGAAAGGTCATCTAGTTTATTTTTCGTCACGCATCCCCGGCTTCGACGCGCGTTTGGCTCCCCCCTGCGCATGTTCTCGTAGACCGATCCTGTCCGCCTGCACGGCCCACCCGTGTGTCTCGATCCGCCTCCAGACAAGTTGACGACGCCTCCATACGTATCCAGCAACCGCAGCTCTCATCATGGGGACCGAATTGTCCGAGGAGGACTTCGCAGCGTTCACTGTCGGCGACTGGCCGATATCCGATATTGCCTCACAGGCGGAAAGTTCCAAGTCAGACACAGAGGTTGACGACAAGGCTTCGTCAGATCCCAACGCGCCATCGCAACCTACGCAGAAACGTCGTCGAGTCACCCGTGCCTGTGACGAATGTCGGCGGAAAAAGATCAAGTGTGATGGAAAGCAGCCATGCACTCACTGCTCCGTCTACAGTTATGGTACGTGTGAATCTGGGAGTGAGTGAGGGGAAGAGAGAGAGGAGGGGAGAGGTGGGAGGCGAGTCGTCGCGCGCAATTTTATTGTCCATTTTTTTCCAAGGTGAGATATGACCGTCTAGACCGGCACCTGACTGACTTAACTTCCTGTGCACCAGACTGCACATATGACAAACCTTCCAACCGACGCCGAAATCCGGCACCGCAGTATATTGAAGCACTGGAAAGCCGACTGCAACGCGCCGAAGGCCTGCTGCGAAAGTTCATGCCCGATGTCGACCTGGCCGACCCAAATCTGGATCCTGCCGTGCAGCAGGAGTTCAATGCGAGAGAGCAAGCTCGTGTACATGGCTCCAAGGCTCGATCTCACATCACACACGCGCCTGCGCCCGCGCCCTCGCCCTCGCCCGCGCCAGATTCAGGCGCCAAATTAATGACCATGATTGACTCCATAGGTCAGCTCGATCTCGACGACAAAGGGGGCTGGGATTTCCATGGCACGTCGTCGGGCGCCGTCTTCTTGAAGAGGATGAAGGAGCACTTTCGCGGTCTGCTCGGGCCTGTGATCAAGGGACCTTCAATATCACGATCAGAACGCCCGTCTGGTCTCACAGCCCTCGATGTGCGAATACCAGGAGCAGGCGCATCTTCAACTCTCTCATCTCTACCACACTATACAGAACTTCCCCCCAAGGATGTTGCTCGGAGACTGTGTTACTATTCTCTGAGCTGTGCCACGTGTCTGGTGCGCATCGTTCACATTCCCTCATTCAATGAGCGTTTTGAGCGAGTATACGATCAACCTGTCGAGACTCTCAATCAAGAGGACACCCACTTTCTCGGGTTGGTACATGCCGTGATTGCATTGGGCTGCATGTACAACAACTTGGAGGACAAAAACCCTGTCTCTGGAGGCTACAAGCTGGCAATTGAAGAAGGGTTCGTTCCTCCAACATGGCAAGCCGTTCTTCCCCAGCATTCCATGATTCTAACTCCTCCTGTGCAGTCTCAAATACTATCGTGCTGCCAAGGCCCTCCTGGTTGATATTGCCGACTGCCGCGACATTGTGTCTCTCCAAGCTCTGTTGTTCATGACGCTTTTTCTACAAGCCACATCCAATCTGAGTTCGTGTTACTCTTACGTTGGCATCGCTTTGCGATCTGCGTTGAGGATCGGGCTTCATCGGCATCTGGAGCATGAAAAGATTGGTGTTATTGAGCAAGAAGTGCGCAAGCGTGTGTTCTACGTGATTCGACAGATGGATATTTATGTATCCACGATGCTGGGCTTTCCGTTGCTCCTCAACATTGACGACGTTGACCAACCTTTTCCCACTGAAGTCGACGATGAGTATATCACCCATTCGGGAATCATTGCGCCTGCTTTGGGTGCGCCTTCCTTTTTTGAAGCCTTTAACGCGCACACTCGTCTTATGGAGGTTCTTGGTAAAATTGCCAAGTCTGTATATCCCATGCACGTACAAGGGCAGCCGTCTGGCTCAGGGGACTCCGGTCAAGGCGACTCCGGCACCACATCTTGTTTGATCAGCTATGGCAGTATCAAAGAGATTGAGGCTGAGCTTCACACTTGGTATGAGAGACTACCTGCGATGTGGCGGCCAAGTCCGGATGGACCAATAGAAGTCGTTCGGTAAGTGTTTCCTACAACTCTTCATGCCTTTTTTTCTCCAAATTCAAGGCGCAACATGTACGGCCACAGATGGCGTGTACTCATTCATTCTATTCTTAGTGTCCGTCATCTATTGCGATTTGCCTATGCACATGTTCAGCTGGTCCTGTACCGTCCTTTTCTTCATTACATTTCGCCTCGGCATTGTCATGGAACAAAGGTTGATGAACTGTCATATGCGTGCGCCGCCGCCGCCGTAAGTGTGTCACGCAACATTGTACACATTGGGCTAGAGATTCGAAAACAGCGAGTCTTGAGCGGTCCTTACTGGTTCATGATGTACACCGAATTTTTCGCGGTGCTTTCTTTAGTGTTTTACGCCATCGAGAATCCAGACAAGATCGGCTCTCATGAGGTTTTGATGGATGCGCATGCTGGACGTCAAATGATAGCGGATCTCGCTGATAAAAGTCTTTCTGCTGATAAAGTGACGAAAGCCTTGAAGGTTGGTGAAGAGACGTCCTGGATAGCAATGATCCCCCGGATGGACAGGCCGCCAAAATCTTCCAGGACCACTACTGACAAGGTTCTGTACTGTAGACACTCTTTGACCAACTACCCGAAAGGCTGGAACAGGCGCGCACGTTGCGACCCTCGGCCAGCTCACGGAAGCGGTCCGCGGCAGGACTGAAGCCGGCAACCGTACCAAAATCCCAGATGAGCATCAATCAGGCCATGTCAGCTTCGAGAACCGACGGCTTCATGCGCAATCGCCACAGTAGCATCCAAAATTTCTTTGGATCACCCGACTCGCGAGGCTCAGTCGACAGCAGCATGGGGCAAGGGTCCTCCGACCCAGGCTTTCCAGATCCGGCGTTTTCTGGCAACATGTTTGATATTCTTCCAATGGACCTATCATCACAGGCAACTCCCGACTCGAACAGCGCTGGAAGCAGCACTTCCCGACACGTCTTTCCCTCACAACCGCTCGCGCAAGCTGTACACAATCCGGTCAACAAGCTCGACTCGCTCATGTTCCCATCAGAGGATCCCTTTGCGTATCCCAATCAACCCATGATGGAGCTAGGCTTCCAGCCCAAAGCCGATGCCCCCGGTATCACCATGGCGGCTCCCAATGCCTCCTTTTTCTTCACGGGATCTTTCGAAGAGATGGGCGATCAAATCCTCGGCCAGCCCCCGCCGTATATTACGCAGCAGCAACAACAGCACATGAGCATGGCGGGCGCCATGTACGATCCGCAAAGCTTATTGGCACTTCACACTGTACAGCAGCAGAATTCACGGATGCACCAACCAGTCATGCAACAACAACCACCACCACAACCGCAACCGACCCCGCACCATCACCATCAGCCGCAACCACAACCTGCACCACCATCATCATCATCGCTACCACTACAGCCTCAACCGCCGCAAAACGCAGGACTTTTCTCGAGTTTCAGACGCGCGCGGGCAGACCGTCACCAGGAAAGACAGATTGAACAAATGTTTACCCAGCAAGGCATGCAGGCAGACTGGGGGAGCTTCTTTGGGTCCGGCCGAGGAGGTTTCCAAGGAATGTAGCTGCTTCTTTTTGGGTGTGTGTGCGCGCGTATGTGTGTGCAGAGAGTGACGTACGAGGATATAAAATGATACCCCCCCCATTTGTTTTTGACAACAAACCAATATTTTCGCTTGATTTCGCGGTATTAGTTCATGTAGAGCGGATGAAGCAAGCTCCCTTATTTCTTCTTTCTTTTCTTTGACGGACGTTTTTTCTTGGTGAACATTTTTTCTTTCTTGATATGATGTATATATGTATTCCCTGTTTTGTTTCATTGGCGGGACGGATGTGGAATTTTGGAACAATTTTCATTGCTTGAGGAAGTAAGGGCAGGTCATGGGAAGAAAGCATGCGACTATGGGTGTGTGTGGAAGAGGGCAGGAAAGGGTAGGAGGATTCGGAGAGCTGATGGCAGCATATCACTGGCGACTGTGATGGCTGACTGTTGGCAATGTTGGTTCGCGAAGAACGTATTCCCTTGTGGCGGTGGCGATGGTTTGGAAAGGCCAGTCCATGTGGCTAGGATCTGGCCTTCTTACTGTAGCGTGGCAGGATTATAGGGTTATAGATGGAAAATTAAAGTCATCGGGATTACATCACTGAGATGCATTATGAGAACACAACTCATCCTATAGTAGCAGTACAGGTATGCACACACAGGCTCAGAACAGCACGAGCACCTTCAAAGTCGCCAAGTATCTAGCATAAACGCCGTAGACATAGGTACTGGCCGAGCATCTATTGAACAACTAGTACAGCAAGTGTGAGTGGAAATCAATGACCTGTCTCTCTTCTGGTTCCTCATGATTGTGGCGAGGCGCGCGGGCATCTGGATTCGGCTCTGTCATGAGTTACACTCAACTGAAGGGAGCATTGTAACTCGCGGGGGTTTGCCCGGAGTGACCCTGATGGCGCACTCACCGTTCAAGGCGATGAGGTAAAGGGATGGGTGGGCAAAATGAGGTGAATTGAGGTGAATGAGGCATTAAGATGAATGAAGAGGATGAGGAGAATGATGCAAGCGAAGAGAACGAGGTGACAGAGTTGAATGAAGCGAATGAGCAATTGAGGAGATGATAATGAGGTATTGAAGCATGTCAGCTGAATGACTATTGAGGGTAGCATGAAGTGAATGATGTCAATGGTCTGTACTCTGAAGGAATCGGACGAAGTTTATCAGGTGGATGAATGTTAGGCGCGAGACGAAGATAAGAGAGGATTACAGTGAGTGAAGCGCGCAACGCTACTCCGTATGTACGTATGGAGTAGTTACACCACTATTCCCGTTCCTTTCCCCATATGGTTAGCCAGGAACAGCTACTTGTAAAGTGTACCCCAACAACGTCTCGTCATGCGGCCATCGTCTTCAGCCGAGAAGCCAAGGTGGTCACTGTCCAGTTCTCGCACGAGATTGTATTCTTCATTCCCACGTACCTCGCAAGGCAACAGCCCCTCAGCCTGAGATAAGTACTCTGTTTTGTACTTTGGTTCAGGCCCTCCTCTCGCGACAATCCCCCGTGGAATAAGATAACCATGGACCACGACTTGATTCAAGACGACGAGTTTGACGCTCTGTAAGTGTAGTGGCGCCTTGTACGGGAAGTGCGGGCATCGAGGTGCATCGCTTAATACCTATCCCGATTGCGATACTGTTTGCGCGAAATCTGACAAGTGGTCCCTTCTAGCTGCGTCGAGGCGCGAGGGCAAGACGCTGGCTCATCATCTTCATCTTCGTCTTCCAAGATAAAGTATCCTGGTTCGTTGCGCCTCACCCCACCACCACAGACGCGTCTATAATTGTGCATGGCACAGAGAGGCACAGGAGTGCTGATCTTTGTCTCTTGACTGTCGCCAGCGAAGCAGCATGCGAGACGGGTTGCCAAAGAGTTGGCTGTGAAGGAAGGGCTAGTGTATTTGCCCGGCCAGCCGGAGCGGTTGCTTGAGGATTCTGATCAGCCGATCCTGTTTAGACAGCGACGATAGTATGGCCTGCCCTCTAGCGAACCTTCTTTATTCTCTCTTGCGTCTTCCCCCCTCTGTACTCACTACGACGACGGTCGTCTCTGCTTTATCTCTGGGGCGCGCACACACACTGACTGTCACGCAGCTTCTTCTATCTCTCCGGGGCCAACTTTGAAGACTGCGTCGTCACGTACGAAATCGGTCCCGACAAGCTGACCCTCTGGATTCCCTATGTCGAGCCTCGGCAGATACTTTGGTTCGGATCCAAGCCCAGCGCGGCGGAATGTCAGCGCCGCTACGACGTCGACCAGGTGAGATACACGACACAACTAGGCCAATTTCTGCGCAACTACGCCGCCGACCCTTCGTCGCCCACGACGTACATTCTGCATCCGAAACAAGCGCCTGACCTGGGCGGAAGCGAATGTCTCGCCAAGCTACGCCTCGATGACTCGCGTCTCCAGCTGGCCATGGACCGCGCCCGTCTCCTCAAGACAAGCTACGAGGTGGCCATGATCCGCCGCGCCAATGACATATCCAGCGCTGCACACCGCCGCGTCGCCGAGCACATTACCCGCCTCTCCAACGAGCGCGAAGTCGAGGCCATTATCCAGGCTGTGTGCATCGCCAAAGGCTCTCGCACTCAGGCCTACCCCATCATCGCGGGCAGCGGCTCCAACGGCTCGACGCTCCATTACGGCGACAATGACGCCTCTCTCCGGAACAAGCAGTGCATTGTACTCGACGCCGGCTGCGAATGGAACTGCTACGCCAGCGACGTCACCCGCACGCTGCCTCTGTCGGGCTCCTGGACCCCCAAGGCCGCCGCCATCCACTCCATCGTCCAGCGCATGCAAGACGAATGTATCCGTCGGGTCCGGCCCGGCCAGCTATGGCGGGACCTACACCTTCTCGCCGCTGCAATCGGTATAGACGGCCTTCTCAAGCTGGGCATTCTCAAGGGCCCGCGTAACGAGATCGCCCGTGCGGGCACCATGGCTGCTTTCTTCCCCCACGGTCTAGGACACCATGTCGGGTTGGACGTTCACGATGTATCGAACTCGCTGCCCCTTGCTTCCGCTGCAGGAGCTGCCACCCGCGGCGTGCAGCTCGACCAGGGGAAGAGGACTGTGGTTACGCCGGCGACGTTGGCGCATATGCTGCGCGAGAGCAACGAGGGACAGGCTCCTGCTGCTGCTGCTGCTGTGGGTGATGTTGGTGCCGAGGAGAGGAAGAGGCAGCACTTGCTGCCGAATATGGTTGTGACTGTTGAGCCTGGAATGTGAGTATTTGCCTGTTGTCTGTTGTGTGTTTTACTCTCCACAACCCCTTTTTCCCGCACTAGAAGCACACACATCCAATACAACTGCGAAGATCATGGAAAGACATACATGTACCAAGGTACTGACATCCTTCATCAGCTACTTCTGCCGCGAATACCTAGAGGGCTACTTCCTCCATGATCCTGCCCATACCCGCTTCATAGACTGGGACGTCCTGAAGGGATACTACGATGTCGGGGGGGTCCGCATCGAGGACTGCATTCTTGTCACGCGTGAGGGGTACGAGAACTTGACTACGGCGCCTAAGGGGGATGAGTTGCTGGATGTAATTCGGAGGGGTACCAGTGGGACTGGGGAGGGGGCGCTATTTTAGGTGTATTTCTGATTTGACGTTTTGGATATTGGATCCTTGATGATCATAGATGTGCAAATCTTCCATCTTTTCTTTTTCACAACTCCATTTGCTTGTCATGGTCTCTCTGTGAACTGTAGTAGTTTTCTTTTGACTTTGTTTGGGTCCGAACTTCTCATTAATTCGCTTTATATAGCAAGAGCACATATCGAATAGATGTCCAAAGGGGGCAAGGTTGGGCTGGGAATTTCCTTAGGCTACTACGCCTCACATGGCCGGCCTGATGCATGGTACTCGGGATGATATTACAAAGGAAAAGACACAGCAGGCGCTTAATGGAATACCCTATTCAACGTCACCATCGAACATGCCAGCGCCCGTTGCATCACTAAAAGTCTTCGTCATCCTGAACGGAGTAGACATGACAGCCGCTTGAACTTGCTCTATAACAAAACTATCGCCTTCATGCATGTAATACAAAAGCCTCGCTCCGTCCATTCCTATTCCCAGTCCCATCCTCGCTGATATGCGCCCATCCATCTCCTTCTCCTCATCCTTTTATTCCCCTCCGCAAGACGCCATAGACATTCAAAAAAAAAAAAAAAAAAACGTGACCGGTCCTTAGCTCGAACGACCCCATCTCTATGATATGCGTCAAGATGTAAATACACTGCGCAGTTTGCATAGCCTTGCGTCCCCTATTTATTGTTCTCACCTCAGCCTCCGCATGATCGAGTCATTACTGTCCCGGTTGTTCGATCAAGCAAAGATCCCCCTCGTAAAAAGTGACAAAATTGACCGAAGTGGAGGAAGTCCCTCACTGGGCTTGTGGCACTGTTCCCTTCCTCCCCCTCTTTCGCCCTGTGCTCGCTCTTTGTCGTTATTTCTCGGGCTGCTAATTACAAGTACTTCTTAGGGCTGCTAGCTCGATGTCGCTTGTACACGACGTAGCCCACGATGAGGAAGAGTTGCGTGCCCACAAAGAAGAACATCAGCTTGCCGTGGCCAGGCACGCTGTCGGACATGGCACGTGCTAAAGAATGGTGATGGCTGCGGAGGTTCTCTTGGAGAGTGTCGCCGTGCGCCGTGAGCTTCTTCCTCATATCCTGATGCATGCTGCGAAATTCCCCCTCGATATTTCTAAGTCGGGTCTGAATATCGTTGATTTGATGCAGCGGACCCAGTTCTTGATGCAGAGATTCTATAGCCTTCATCATCTCGTTAAACCGCTGCTCATCCATCTGATGGTGCTTAGCCACTGCATTGTACACGGCAGAGACATGATGAGTCGCAGACTGAAGTCGATTGTGGAGATCTTCGAATTGCTCCTTAGACGTGTGGAAGATGTCTGGCGATTGATCTGGAATAGCGTCGGCAAATTCGTTGGGCTTCCCTCCCTCATGCTGCTGCTGCTGCTGCTGCTGCTGCTGACCATGGTGGGTTTCATCTCGCTTGTTTTGCTCTTGACTCCCTTCACTGGACAGAGTCGAATCCGACATGACGACAAACTTGAAAATCTCAAACGAATCAGGATTTTCAGGCGTAGCCGCGGTTATGCCAAAGTGATAGCCAGCGGGCAAAGAAACCTTATCTGTTTCGAAACAAAGGTTACCATCGACCTCGACGCGAAAGTTGGAAATCGTCTGGCGCAACTTGATCTGCGAAGGTCGACCCAGGTTGCGGTAATAATAGTCGCACTGCCCAAAGGCAAGTTTGTCCACGTTGGTGTGAGCAGCAAAGTCGACATTGCCATCGCTGAGGAAGCCGCGAATCATGCCGCCAGATCCTCCGTGTGAGTCCACCATCAACACAAGACCATCAAATTTTCGCACGGTATAGGCACTTTGAGCACCGACTTCGTCCTTGCCTCGTCTTGCGAGCCATATGTTCAAGTTGCCACCCGCGCGTTCAGCTCCAGTAGCTCGAAAATCAACATCCGCCACCCAGGTCGTCCGTGTAAGGGGAGAGTCGGCCCAGATAGACGACCTTTGATTGCCTGGAGCGAGCGGTGTCAAGATGACTTTGTTCGACAGGATCTCGGGCTCCCGCGGATACCCAGAGATGGTAAAGTGAGGGATTCGTCCATCGACAACGGACAAGCTACACGAAGCAATTTCTTGTCAATGTGTTGTTCCCGTGTCTGTAAATGGAGAGATGTGGGGATGCGAATTCCTACCGGCCCGAGTGTCCGAAGCTTTGTTCGTTGATGAGTATTTGCGCTTGAGACAGAGTAGCGAAAAGAACAGTAGCCAGCGCTACCGAATTGCTGAATAGTTGCATGTTGAAGGTGTTTGAAATCTCCTAAACACACGCGTAAAAGCCCCGAGACGCGAGGTAAATTGAAGAACAGAAGAACGATCACCGAGAAAAAGCCCCGAATGCGTTGCGGACCGCAAAGCAGGATGCGCCCAGTCCGGCTGGCTTAGCTGAAAGGACACTTTGCACGAGGGCCGCACCACGCCAGACAGCAAATCAGAATCTCGTTGTCTCGCTCGCACACAATCAGTGATGCAACAGGACTATAAGAGCAAAGAAACCACGAAAAAGAATGAAGTAAAAAAGATGTCAGGACGACTTCGAGCCACACAAGACTTGGTAGGAAAACAATGTCCTCGAGGCCGATCAAGCCATCTGATTGAAGGTGTGGTCAGCCGGGCACGAGCCCCTGTTGTCCTCGGCTTCGACGAAATGAAACATGGAAACGGCCATCCTGCGTCTTGGCGCTAGCTCGAGGCAGGTGCGTCTCCTGTCGAACCTTCCCCGGGTTGCCGGACGCCACTGCAGCTGATTGGTTGGACCACGATTGGCTACGGAGTAACATGTGCTTTCAACTTCACCAACTCTTCTGTTTGACAACAGTCACGGCCTGGAATACCCCCGAGCCCGAGACTGTGGACTCGCATCTCTTCTCGGCCAAAGGTTTTCACCTACATGCCATGAAGCGGCTCAGGACCACGAAATCCGTTGTCACAGTTCCCATTGGCAAGAACAATAAATAGGCCCCCCCGCGCCATGGCCGAGTCATACCCGACCTTGACGCAATGCGCGATTGTCGCCGCCGCGTTCAAGATTCTTTTGTTCCCAGCCTAGTATGTTTGTTGTGTATCTCTGTCTGCCTTTCTACTCGATTCCTTCGTCTTCGTGATGTCTTCAGTCACTAGTCTATCATACGGCTCTATGTACCTGGGGCCTCCTTTTCCGCCAACTCACCGCTAACTTCGTCGACAGCAAATCCACAGATTTCGAAGTCCATCGCAATTGGCTTGCCATCACCGATAGCCTTCCTCTAGACGAATGGTATTACGAGAAAACTTCGCAATGGACGCTGGATTACCCTCCTTTTTTCGCTTACTTCGAATGGGTTCTCGCACAATTTGCCCGGTTGGTCGATCCGCTTATGCTAAAGCTGTATAATTTGAACTACGAGAGCTGGCAAACCGTGTATTTTCAGCGAGCGACTGTGATTGCGACAGAACTTCTCCTGGCCTACGCTCTTCAGCTATACATCGACTCGAGTCGCCTACCGTCGAAGCGCGCGGCCCAAGTAGCGGCGTTGTCAATTTTCCTCTCTCCCGGCTTGCTGATCATTGATCATGTCCACTTTCAGTACAATGGCTTCATGTACGGAATACTGCTGTGGTCTCTGGTACTGGCGAGGTCCAAGTCGACGCTCCTGCAGAGCGGGCTGGTCTTTGCGGCTCTCCTATGCTTCAAGCACATTTACCTCTACCTTGCCCCAGCATATTTCGCCTTTCTGTTGCGCACATACTGCCTATCGGCGAAATCGATATTCAAAATTAGATTTCTGAACTGTTTGAAACTCGGATTGACGGTGCTTTCTGTTTTTGCCGCCGCCCTTGGACCCTTTGCCGCTCTGGGCCAGATTCCACAGCTCTTGAGTCGGCTTTTCCCTTTCTCGCGTGGGCTCTGCCATGCGTACTGGGCACCCAACGTCTGGGCCCTCTACTCGCTGACCGATCGACTCCTGATTCACCGTAAGTTCATCAACCCCTTTTATAATCACGGCGCTTTCCCTACACTGCAGGAGTCTCTCTAATCGGATTACACTGTTCTAGTCGCCCCAAGACTCGGCTTGATCGTCAAGTCGGAAGCGTTGCAAAGTGTTACCCGCGGGCTTGTAGGAGATACCGCATTTGCAGTCCTACCCGAAGTGTCACCTCAGACATGCTTCCTCTTGACACTAGCCTTCCAGGTTCTGCCGCTTCTGAAACTTCTCTTCTCGTCCACACCGCCATCTTGGGAGCAGTTTATTGGCGCCGTCACCCTGTGCGGATACGCTTCCTTCCTTTTCGGATGGCACGTACATGAAAAGGCCATACTACTGGTCATTATTCCTTTCAGTCTCATTGCGCTCAGGGACCGACGTCACTTGGGCGCTTTCCGACCCCTGGCAGTTGCGGGCCACGTATCCTTGTTCCCTCTGCTTTTCACTCCAGCCGAATTTCTCATCAAGACAATCTATACTGTCTTCTGGCTGGTTTTGTTCCTGACGGCATTTGATCGCCTCGCGCCCGCGTCCAATAAGCCAAGGGTATTTCTCCTGGACCGGTTCAGTACGCTGTATACTGCCGTGTCCATTCCGTTAATTTTGTACACGTCTCTGATGCATCAAATCATCTTTGGCAAGAACTACGAATTTCTGCCGCTCATGCTCACTAGCTCCTACGCGGCCGTGGGGGTAGTCGGCAGTTGGGTTGGATTTATGGTGGTGTATTTTACTTCTTAAGGGGAGGAAGCCAGGCTTGATTTGATTGATGATACCCATGGGTGATGAGTCAATAAAGATAAAGTGAGAGAACCAAAGCGTTTAAATTCGTCCTCTCAGAACATAATGAGTCTAGCCGCTTCTGATTTCATTCGACATGGACGAAGTATCCAAGAGTGGGCATGTTTACAACCAATATCACCTCTAGGCTCACATTGCTTGCGGTCTTGTTGATTGAAAGTGGGGCCTTCGGGCGGCTCGCTCCACATAAAAAGCAAGCCCACTGCCTGTTCGGGCCAGCCACTCGGGCCCAGCAAACAACTTGAAGTTCTAGTTGCCGTGAATGCTTTTTTCTTTGTGCTCAACCGGCTTGGGGGCATTCGTGAGCTAACAACCAAGAAGAGATTGCAATTATTGAATGATCATAATGATCAGCAAGTTCCACAGAAAATCCTGGCCAAGAAACATGGCGACTCAGAGATAGCGCGCGTAGGTACATAGATCGCGGTAGAGCATGCAATAATTGATGATACCAGACGCGTCGCGATACGGAGTAGAAGCTTCACTTGGAATAAAACGCTCAACTAGACGCGCATCGAATCACTTGACGTTGTGGCACGGCACATAAATAAGACAAGGGTGATTCCTCTTACTGTACGACGTTTCCTTTCTGTTCGCCGCTCAGCCTTGGGAATGGTTTTATGCAATGAAATGTCATCCCGGAAAATATGTCATCTGTGCGGCCGGGGCAGCGATCAAAGTGCCCTTTTCGTGGACTCAATCGATTCGTTTGCACAAGACGAGCAAAACGAGCCCAAAAAAGTGGGTGAATAAGCCAAGTAGCCGAGCGTAGGATAGAAATAACTCGATACTCGCAGACGAGTTGTTTGGTGGAGGACTTGGCTAATGTGGCCCCGCCGTGGGGGAGCGTTCGAGGAGAGCGTTGTGCCGGGATCTAAGTGGTACAAATTGGTGTGTGGCACCGGGCAGAATTGAGTTGGTGTGTCAGCTTTTTACGCATCGGTCAAAGACTCAAGACGGCAAAGGGCCGCGAATCGCGATGATGCGCATCGAGCGGACAGGGCGAGGAATTGCGTCGCAGCAGCTCCCGAGTCCCGACACGTGCAGACCGAGCACTTCAAGTCGTTTCGAGCTCGGTCTCGTGATAGAGATGCTGCGGATGAGAGCGCAGCAGGTTCCGGTACCTGCGTGTATGCCATTCTCTCAGCATTCTGGCATTGAGCTTCAAGAAGTTCAAACCATGCAATCGGCTTGTCGCTTTGGCGATGTTGATCGTGATTCGTCGGTGTCGTGCGAGCAAAGACTTGACCCTTTGGTTCTTTATTATTCGTCGCAAGACAAGACAAAGCAGCAAGCATCAGGCCTTTGGTGGGTGGGTTCCTGTCTCGCCGGCCCTCGCCGTGTACCTCCCTCGCATGCCCCAATCTGCAGCAAGGTATCTTTTTGCAGCGCGTCCGCGTGTCGAGGAACCTCGTCTGCATCGCCATCTCAGGCAACGTGTACTTACTACTTGCGCGCGCCCCAGGCCCGCCGCTCTTGATTGCTTCCCGGGATGGATGTGGTCTTCTGCGGGTCCCCAAGTCCTGAAGTTGCTGAGAAGGAAGACGAGTGATTGTTTCCTTCCTTCCTTACGCCCATGGATGTGTCGAGTTGTCCTTGGTTCCTTCCTCTACACAATTCTTCCTCCGCTCTCTCCTTCCTCGCAGCTTCTCAACTTGCCAAATTTGTCCAACCATCGACCTCGACGCCGACTTGCAAGTTGTACGGAGCATTGCTCGTCTACCCGCCTCCCCACAGTTTTTCTGAACCCTGCCTCTCGTCTGGTCCCGGCGCCGTTCATCTCCCGCCTTTCGCCTTGGGCTCACCCTAATTCTTTTTCCCCTTCTCCTACGTTGCACGTCAACAACTTGTCGCGCGTTTTTCTCTTGCACCTTTCATCCATTTCGAGGACTGTCCCACGCCGCCCATCCACCATCCGCACGCGCCACGCATTGATGCCGTCCTTTATGCTCGTGTAGTTAGCTTTAAATCCTTGCATCTATTGGCTCGCTATCCTCCGAACCGGCGTGTAAGTCGGCAGAGGACAACTGCAGACGGCACGCATCGACGGCGCAAACCACGTCTCTACGCGGCATTATTGTCTTCGCTTTCCTTTGGAAACGTCCTGCGTGCGCACACTTATTCTTTCAGCTGTTGCTTCGTTCTGTGTTATTTTCCTGCGTCGGCTGGTCCCAATCAAGTCTTTTCGCACCACTCCTATTTCTTGGATAGCATTCGATTAGGTACTTGACTCAAACTCGGCCCTGCGTGCCTGAGTTTCTCTCTTCAGTCTCGGCATGGTAAGTTATCATAGGGTGATCAGCAAGATATGTAATGACATTGGCAGCTATGTATACGTGCGTACTAAGGCCCATGACCAGGTGCTTTTTAAGCGGAAGCCCGTGCAATTCCTGCCTCCTGCTGACATGGAGGACGAGAATGCTGAGGTACGTTACTTGGGCGCGGAATTCGCTCTCAAGATAGCTCAATCGAGTTTCTCTGACTGCCACTTCGCTTTTTATTGATGCTCAACTACTAACACGCAACCGCAGGTATGGCATATACCACAAACTGGAGAGATTTTTACCAATTATGAGGATTATCTGAGCCGGTAAGCTACGCATGACGCATGTATTTGAACAGACACCCGTCTGCCAGACCAGAAAAGCTCGTCTCTTAAACAAGGGCATCTTTTATTTGAACAGCCCGTAGCTGATGTTGTGTGTGTGCGTTGTCGTCTGTTTCTGCCTTTGTCAGAATGGATTTCTATAAACAGGTAATTCATGCACCACTACCTTGGTTACTCTTCCAGCTTGGTACTGACGAATGTACTACAGCGGCGATTTAATGACCAAATCACGGGTCAGTCGGGGCTCACCTTCTTCGAGGCATTCAATAGCGAGGTTTGTTATACTTTCATGCTCCAGATCCCACCATCTAGTGCAAAACAATGTTAACGCTTCACGCTTTGTCACAGCTTACTGGTGGACGCGAAGTTGAGGCCAGTTTTCCGGAGGCTTTGAAAGGTCCCATCTTGCGTAAAGTACAATTTCAGACTGTCTCCCGTTTAGACAATCTCGTCGATCTCATCTTTGACGAGTTTAGACATGATTACTACCCGGGTGAGGAGGTCACAGTGACCTTGGAGGGTGGAGATCGTTTCCACGGCCTAGTTCGAGACAAGACGACGTTTGGACCCAGAATACTTCCTGATGGCTCCCGCACCTTGCCTGTCACTCGCTATCTGGTCAACATCAAGGACTCCGACGAGGAGACCGTCGTCACAGATGAACACATTTGTCGTGATCGAGGAGTCTTCACCAAAGCCATGCTACGTTCTTTCATCAAAAAGACTGTCATAAGAGAAGCTTGGACGGGAGCGCCGTGGCTGGTGAAGCATGACTATGCAAACATGTATTACATTGACACCAGGGTTCCGCCTCATCTTCGATATGATATGAAGCTCTTGGAGCGCAAGCAAATCCAGGCCCAAAAGAAAGGCATCACGGTGCACGAAGCCGATTGCCACATACAACACCATGACCCAGCACGTCTACCAGAATTGAAGCCGGTCAACAAAAGTCACAAAGCGAAGCATAGCCAATCCGGTTTTAAGGCCCCCAAATGGTACGTTACTGAGACTGTAGCTCATGTCAATGGAGCGGAACAACATGAACAACAAGCACGACAATCCACCCCGCCTTTGCTTCCACCTGCGCCTTCGCCGCCTCCCAAATATCCGATCGAAGATTTAGCTCTACCGCCAAAGGAAGGTAGTCTTCGACCTCGACTTCAATTTTTATGTCGAGATCCGCCAGTGATGCCAGAGACCGAAGTAGTCAAATCTCATCCATTTCGAGATCAGATCAACATGGACACAGTCGGTGCTTTTTTGGAAACTTGGGACACGCTGAATGTCTATTGTGAAATCTTCAAGCTCGACTCTTTTACATTCGACGATTTCGTCGAGGCCATGAACGTGGCTTCAGACACGACCCCGGTCCAGTTGTTTGATGAGATTCACTGCTCGGTCTTGAAGATTTTGGTCGATTCCGAAAAGGAGGGAGGCAAGGTCCGAATCACCCTGCCCGATCTGGAAGATGATGAGAGCGACGAAGATGACGACGAAGACGAGGATGAAGATGACGAAGGCGACGAAGACGTAGAGATGCAGACTCCCGAGCCGGAACAAAAGCCGAAAGGCCGTGCCACACGTTCTAGCCTCGCCAAAATGGAAGCGGAAAGACTTGCAGCCGAGGCAGCTGCAGCCGAGGAGGAAGAACTGCGTGCAGAACAAGAATCTCGCACTCGCGCCGAAGAAATTATGAGAGAGTTTGACTGGATAGATCACTTACGGAAGCGCGACTTTGGCAGTGGTGGGTGGGAACGAATTATTGTCGGCCTGCTGCATCAATTATCTAAAGATGCGCGACACAAAGAAACCTGCGAGGAACTGCTGGAACAATTGGTGCCGCCGGACATGGATCCCACACAAGAGCTAGTACAGCAGAACTATGCCAGCCTCGATGTCAATTACCGGGTCAAAGTGTTACAGATTCTCTGTCTTCTGACGATGCAGACCAAGGCTGTGCGCGGCTACATGGAGGATTGCAGTGAAACAATGACGAAATACCGCAAGGACAGAATCGAGTGGCAAAGACAAAAGAAGCAAGCGTAAGTCAATGTAACCGAACGATGACACACCTTATCAGCGATCCAGTTTTCAGAGCATCAATGCTGTACAGTACACTGACGAAGCACGTGGACAGGATGGAGGAAGTTCGTCAACTCTATGAGCAGCGCAGGGAATTGGTTCCAGATCCAGAACCCACTGACGAAGTGGACATGAGCACTCTAAAGGATGAAGACGATGACACGAAGATGAAGGAGAATGCCGATGAATCTCATATTGAGAAGGAAGACGGCAACGAAGGCATCAACAAGGAAGGGACCCAAGCCAAGGGCAAGCGACGCGGCCGCCCGCCGTCCGAAAAGACGAAGAAGAAAGAGGCCGAAGTCGAAAGAGAACGCCGGATCAAGGAATTAGAGAAGCAGAAGTCACAGGGGATCAAGGAGAAGAATTCGCACGAGACAGTCAAACTGACTGCGCAACAGCAAAAGCAGTACAACACGATTCTGAAGGAGATTCAAAAGAAGGAAGACTTGATCAAGAAATGTGAGGACGAAGTCGCTGTCATTGAGAACGATTTGCGCGAAGCAGATTGCCCTCGAACGCGGGTATTAGGGAAAGACCGGTTTTGGAATCGATATTATTGGTTCGAGAGGAACGGCATGCCTTATGGCGGCCTTCCAACAAGCTCAACAGCGTCAGCTGATTATGCCAACGGATGCATTTGGGTTCAAGGCCCCGATGACATGGAGAGAGAGGGCTACATTGATGGCCCGTCGGACTTACAGAATGAATACCAGGCCAAGTTTCAGATGAATGTCTCTGAGCGCAAGGCGAAGGAAGAAAATGGCACCAGCGTCTTCACTGCGAGACAATGGGGCTTCCTGTCGGAGCCTGAGGACGTTACGGCATTAATCAAGTGGCTGGACCCTCGAGGCTTCAACGAATTGAAGCTACGCAAGGAGCTCACGAACTATAAGGATAAGATTGTGAAGAACATGCACAACAGAAAAATGTACCTCGGCGGCGTCGGCGATGAGGGCAACAAGGACCCTAATGATAGCAAGGACGCCAAGGAAGAGCAAATGACAAAGCGAATCAGCTCACGTATACGGGAGAAGAGTCCAGAGGTACCACATTATCGCTGTCTACAGTGGGAGAACACGATGGCCTTGGATGAAATCGGACATTTGCATTCACACCCGCCGCCGCCTCCCAGGGCCCGGAAGCAAACCAAGAAGCGCGAAGCACAGGCAGAGCCAGCTGCGCGTGGGTCGAACAAGGCCAGGCGACGCGGTTGAACGGTCGCGATTACTAATTCAGAGATGGCATGTATACGGAGTTTAGCGACCGAATGCGCATGAAAAGGAATTACCTACAGGAAGCACGGCGTTCGGAATAACGACACTGGCCGTGGCCGGCTCAAGCTCAAGGGTCGCCCTTTCAGTCGACAATGCTAGAGCCAAGCCCTCATCTGGCCTTGGATTCATACAAAGCGCTGGTTGGATGCGGCATGGGGATTGCGAATTGGGTTTTCAACAAGAGTGGATGGCAGCATTGGGCGGGGCCGCGTTTGCGCTATGACGCTTTGTTGTTTGCCGAATCTTCATGAACATGTGGTACGCGCAGGCCGTTCAGCTCCGGGATGGTACAGACTACATGTAGAACAGCAGATAGAGACTGGGCTAGGCATTGTACAATGCGCAAATGGAAAAGCTGGTCGCGATGTGACAGTTAGTTCCGTTATGCCCAGGAGTCAGAATTTCCGGCATGGGTGCGGCATGCATGTCGTCATGCACAGATGCACGGAGTGCTCAGATGCTCGTGGCCCCGGAATCCGGATGGTGACGACGTTCTTCTCGACGGGATGAAGTGATGAGCTGTGCTATGGCGCGACCCAATCACACGGGTCTTCCAGCACAAGTCAAGCTTTCACTCTGCAAATTCAAGCTGCATTTCACAGCAACCTACTCCGTAAGCGACGTTAGCTTCGGGGAGGAAGTCGGAACAAGCGGTCGCATTTATTCGCCCGACTTTTCATTCCTGGCCGAGGCTCCATTCTCAGATGTTCCGCAGCGCGTTTTTAGACCCGCTCGGTGACTCGACCGGGCCCCGGCGCTCCGAACGTGGGCCGAGGCATCTTGGAATGCCAATACCAAATGCCAATGCTGTGGCCTTTTGTTTAGGTATTTTTTCACATGAACTGGGCTTTCAAGGCCCAAGGATAACGATGAAGTGGAGGTGGATGGGCTAGGAATCCAGGAGATGTTACACATGTATGATGCACCTACCTTATTAGGTGAAGGGGAATAGGTATCTTGGTGCCCACCCATACCTTTTTAGTTGAACGCGAAAATCTATTGTTGAAAGCTTGAATCTACCTGCGCATTGATCCTTCTTCCTTGCTTCTCCTCCATCAACTGAACGACTACTGTCGCAAATTCATATTCGGACTCAGTCGCAATAAGAATCATTCTTTTTACTGTCCCGTTGCGGTCAGGAACTATTTCATCATGTCTTCTGAGGAGTTACCCAAGATCACGCTGTACTGGTAGGTCAAGCTTTCCTTCTCCCGGTGTCCCTTTGTGTACGAATGTCGACGCGCAAATTGGAGGGAGATGATTTGGAAAGGAATGAGGAAAAAGAAGACGAGAAAGCGCAGTATCACAGCGCCCTCCGCCGCGACTCGCGTATTCGCAACAAATCGCTAATTCACCTCCCCCAGGCTCAATCACTCCCGCTCTCAACGCATCGTCTGGCTCCTCGAAGAACTCAAAGTCCCCTACGAAGTCCAAGTCTTCCACCGCGACAAAGAAACTCTCCTCGCGCCCCCGGAGCTCGAGAAGATTCACCCCCTGGGCAAGTCCCCCGTCGTGTCCATCACGCCGCGCGATGCGAGCGCCAAGCCGATTGTCCTGGCGGAGAGTGGCTTCATGACGCAGTACCTGGTGGACCATGCGCCGGCGGGGAAGAATCTGAAACCGAAGCAGTGGCGCGAGGGGAAGGAGAATACGATGGGGGGTGAGACGGAGGAGTGGTTGCGGTATGGGTATTATTTACATTATGCGGAGGGGAGTTTGATGCCGTATTTGGTGTTTGCGTTGGTGGTGTCGCGTAAGTTGCCTCTCTCTTCTCATCCTTGTCTTTTTTTTTTTTTACTCTTACTCCCCTTTTCTCTCTCTCTTCTTTTTTACTTTCGCTCTTTTCCGCTTTTGCGCGTTGTCCGTGGGATCATCGATTTCTCATTAGAGGGACCATTGAGAGGGAGAAAGAGAAGAAGCCTCAAGAAGAAGAAACAATGGTTTTTGAACAAAAAAAAAAAGGAAACAGAGAAAGAGGAGCATAAAGAGCTAACACCTACTCACAGGCCTCAAGTCCCCTCAAGTACCCTTCCTCGTCCGCCCCATCACTTCCGTCATCGCCAACCGCATCACGGCCATGTTTGTCGCGCCCAACGTGAAGAAGCACCTGTCCTTTCTCAACGGCGAGCTCGAAACCTCCAGCGGCAAATACCTGTGTGGACAGACGCTCACTGCGGCGGATATCCTCATGAGCTTCCCGCTGATTGCGGGCGCGGGGCGGTTCGACGCGATGACCTCGTGGAAGGGCGGCTCGTGGAAGAAGGAGTTCCCCAAGGTGGCGGAGTATGTGCAGCGTTTGCAGGAGGAGCCTGGGTATAAGAGGAGCGTGGAGAAGATTGAGGCGATGGATGGGAAGTTTGAGGCGTCTATGTAAGGGGGTTGGGGTTGATATTTGATAAGTATTCCCGCGTTGATGTGAGGCTGGATTTGGGCTTGGAACAGGATGCATTAGTAATAGGGATGTGATGATGAAGGGGACGGATCGTCCTTTGGGCTTCTCCTTTTTGCCCTTTAATGAGCTTGAAATGGAAATCTGGCCCGACAGAGGCCGCTCGCTAGAGTTTGTAAGTGTGTTCAAGTGTTTGCCAATAAATATATGGTATTTGCAACTTTGTAAGTGCTTGCCATGGGAAGAAGTCCGAAGAAGGTTGATTGTAATTTGTGCCTCATTTTGGCCAAGCGGCCCCGATCTGCCGCTGCGCACGCTGATTGGACAACTGGCCTCACCCTCACCTCACCTCGACGACCTCCGTACGGTCCACGACTCCACCCCACCTCTGGTCAAAAAATCACCGGTAAACGGGATGTGAATAGGAGCTTCACCCATCAGTACGAGCCGTACGCTCGCCAATTCGATCATGTACGCGTCGAAAACGGTCTGCGCTAGATGCGTCTCGCGCATACGGCTGGCCGTGTCGCTCACACACACGCACCGAAGCGTGGCCTGGTACTCCTCGCCAGCCGACTCGGCCTTTGAACTCGAGACGACCGACACTCAACATTCCCAGCGCCCCTCGAGACCATCATTCACATCTCACCGCCTACGATCCGATTCTGGTCCGTTCAGAAGGCCGCGGAGAAGTCTGGACCACACGCCGACGTCAGCTTTGGCTCTTTTCAACCAAGTGGTGCAGCGATCGAGCGCCCCGAGCGATGACACTCCTGCATCAGCCGGTGGAGGATCCGACGACAATGTTGGCGCTGCGTCTTCGGCGGCCACGGACGGATCGCTAGCCCCTACCGCATCTACCTATGCTCTGACCGAGTGGGAGACCACGGCCAAACTGACCGAGTTGGATAGCAATGCCTTGGACCCTCAAGAAAAACTACGCATCTTCGAGGAAAATATATGGCCGCAGATCAAGGTGCTTCGCTGCCGTGCGCCCAAGACCCTATACATGAAGACGATAAGCTTTTTGGTGAGCATTTGTGATGCGGCAGCAGAGAAGGGTCTTCTTCGCGTCAGCTTGACTGTCTCCAACATGCTGGCCACGATGGGAAAATGGGATCTCGATCGACGGATCCAGCTCATCTTGAATCTCTGTCATGTACTGGCCACGACGGAAGAGACCAAGGCCAATAGTGATGCCGTTGTGGCTGAACTGCTGGAAATGTGGAAGCATGTGTCACAACTGAGGCGGCGAAGCCTGGCTCTGAGGCGAGAAGATCGGCCTGTGAACCAATTCATGCTGCCAGAGTTGGAGGACATCCAGGAGGATATCGAAAGGGTATCTATCTCTTCTGCGAGAAAGAGTGCCCTAGTAACGAATCCAGTTCCGGCTCATTTGTCACCGACCACACGAGCGCTGGCGAACGTCTTCACACAGTACGAACTGATGCAGGTCGCGCCACTGATTCCGGGCCTGCTGGCCACGTTGGCCGTGCTCTCAGATGCTAGGGTGAGCGATGAAGCTTCGCAGGTCAAGGCAGCGCGATTACTTCGTCCGGTCTCTGCGGCACTGAAACACCATCCCGCAAATGAAGCCTACATCAGAGAAATTTTCGCGACGGACGTGCTGTATCCCGCGGCGAAGCTATCTGAGCTCGAATCGTACGTGGTAGCGCAGTGGCCCTCGGTCAAGACGATGCTCTCCTCCAAGCATTTGGAGCGGCGGCCCAGTCGCAGTGGGACATGGCGTCACGACACGCTGCAAAAGTTTCACGAGCAAGTCCGCCGTGCATACAGGACGCGGAATCCCGGGGCCGTCATGTCTGTCTGGCAGGATCTCAAACGGCAGGTAGACCAACGCCCTGCTCTGGCTCAACAGCTACATGATGATCCCGAATTTTTCGACTACTGGTCCTTTGTATGGTGTGCCATGCAACGGCTTAATAACCTCCAGGAAACGCTCGACATGATGCGGCAGCTCCATATCCAGCCCACGATGCGCACCTACACCAGCATGATGCACGGATGGAAGATATGCAAGGATGTGCGACGCATCGAGGCTCTGTGGGAGAAGATTATGCAATCGCGCATGAAACCCGACGCCTATATCTGGACCGAACGCATCTCGGCGCTCATCGAAACCGGGAACCCACAGGCGGGCCTCCGCGCGCTCGCCGAAATGCACAGAATCTGGACCGAAGCCCTGGCGAGGAGCGACGGCGACGCAGAAAAGGCCGCGACCATAGCCGTCCAACCGGGCATGGAAGTCGTCAATGCCACTCTCAAAGGCATCCTCTCAATCGACCGCAATGCGGCCAACGATCTTCTCAAGTGGGCCAGCAACCAAGGTCTAGAGGCCGACACGGCAACATTCAACATCTTTCTGCGGCAGAGCCTCCGGACTGCCACGCATGACGTGGCCGGCGTGGTTGAAAGTCTTCTCAAGGCCATGAAGGAACGTGGCCTGGAGCCCGACGGTGCCACCTTTACCATCATCCTCGAGGACCTCCTGGGCGGCATGCACGGCGCCACACCTGACGAACAAGTCCAAGCCGTGCAGCAAATCCTTTCCGACATGGAAGCCGCGGGGCTGAAACCCAACCGCGAGGCATACGCCAAGATGCTCTACGCCATCTCATCGCTCCCCGGCGGTGGCGCGGAAGCCGCCATCGCGGCAGTACAGAAACACATGGCCGCGAATGGCGTCACGGAGACGCCGCACATGGTTACTATCCTGCTCGAACGTGCCCTTGTTATACAACCCTCGCCCCTCAACTCAGGCGACAAGATCCGTGCTTTCTTGCACAAGCACCGTCTCACTGACATTAGCCAGGGGGACCGAACTCTCTGGGAGCGCATCATGGGCGCGTATTCTTCTGCGGGGGATCTCCGCGCTGCTGTGAACCTCTTTGGACAGCTTGCACGTACAGGACGGCCGGTGACGTCGCTGCCTTGTCTGGAGAATCTTCTACGGGCTCTCACGTGGGCGGCGGATCGGAGCGGCGCTGACCCAAATAGGAGGAGGAGCGGTGCGGAAGATGGGGAGGAAGAAAATGATGGAGGAGAAAAAGGAGACGCAAAAACAACGGCTAATTCTCTGGGCTTGAGGGATACCCAGGGGGTGGATTACCTTGCAGATGCGAGGGAGGTTGTGCGGGTGGTGCTGAATTACTACACGAGTGCGCACTTTAAGAACGATTTGACCACGGAGAGGGTGTCTCGATCTTGGAGGCATCGTTTCTGGTATTTGGCCATGGAGTATTCGCTTTTGGATTGGGAGGTGGTGCCGCCTGAGTTGCGGAGGGTGTTGAAGGGTGAGACGAGGACGAGGACGGGGATTTAGATGGGTGGTGTGGATGGCGCGAATATCATGTGCTTGGGCTCGAAAGGGGCTTTGTTTGTGGCGTAGCCCTTTCAGCTTGACTGTTCTCTTCTTTGTCTTTCTTTCCTTTTGTTTTGGGGGTGCTTTTTTAAACTATGTTTAGCAATTTATTTTCTGTTTACACTATGTAGATTACATTTCCATCGCGGTATATTACATTGGGGGAGGAGTCAGGTACAGACGGTGCAGGATGGTAGCAAGGACGATGGAATGAAACAAGGAAGGGGTTCGAGGGTGAGAGAGAAGAGAGAAGAGAGAAGGAGAATGGAAGAACGAATGGAGGACAGCAGATGAGAAGAAAAGGGGAGAGGAGAGGAGGACCGACAACGGGGTAAACACGGAATCGCGAACGGTATACCCAAGTAGAAGAGGAGAAGAGAGGTTTGCACACTGGGAGGACGGTGCTTAGAGAACAGCAGAACTAGATTAGGAGCCTTGGTGGTAAGAGATGACTACAATTTAGGGATACTCCTCTAGGCTCTTCGTGACCTACGTATACGCGTGTGAATCCCTCGACTCGTGAGTATGTACGTGGAAGAATACCTGTGGCTGTGATGCTACTTTCTAGAGCATGGCTCTACATCATGCAATGCGAATTCAATGTGTTGGCAAGCGCTATAGAATGCAGGATGTAATGCACTGCTGTGCGTTGCGACGCCATGCCTGCAATGCGATGCAATGCAATGCGGTGTGATGCAGTGTGGTGTACTGCAACGTGATGCAACGCAATGCAAGATACATATGTACTATGATCAAGATTCAATGGAGGCATGTGACCCGAATACACCTACCTATCTTCAACACCACAATACTTTGTAAAAGCAATCCTTTTATTCCTATGTCATGTGATGCACTGTGGCATCGTATAAATTGCGCCACCAACTTCACGGCCAGGACAAATTTAGACGTAGCTAAATCCACACTGTTCTGATGGCTCGCCCTTCATAGCATTCTCTGCGCAACATCAGATACAGTAACAGCCGCAGATGCCACATACCAGCAAAGCCGACACAACGGTTGCCTGTGATTCAACTAGGCCACCCGAGCATCCACTGGCAATAATCTCCTCAATCTTTTTACACGCCGTAAATCAAGCATGAGCTACATAATAAACATGGCTACATTTGAGGATACATCGTGGTAGATAACAAAAGGATCAGAATAAACCACGATAAAGGGCAGAGGGATATAAAAAACTTAAGTCATAACTTCATCGCCATCATCATCAGTATTTCCAGTCTCAGCCATACCCCCCAGAATAGACGACAGCCTTTCCAAGCCCTCCACCTCGCTCTTCGTTGCGGATGGCCCGCCGCCCTGCCACTCCCCATCACGCACCTCTCCCTGCGATCCGAGTTCAAGACCGACAGACCGCTCGAGGTATTTGCGTGACGCACCCTCAATATACTCTGATCGCTCGCGACGCCAAGAAGCTTGGCTCCCCGCGCCCTCCCCAGCCTCTTTGGTGCTCTCTAGCCCGTCCCCCATGGCGGTCAGCTGAGGAAGCAGAGCTGTCAGAGACGAGGACAGCATCCGCAGAGACTGCAGCTGGGAGAGCGCAAACTCAGCCGTCGTGGCAATAGGTTTATCTGTACCACCTTGTTCCAGCGTTCCCTTATCATGCAGAAACCCGAGTGCGTGTCCAGCAGGGGTCTTGTCCGCGGCTGCGCCGTCCTCGACAGGCTCTTCCTTCACGGTGGGCATCTCCACGGCGCCTCGCAACTTGCGCAAGAGCACGTCGTTCTTGGACCGTTCGGCCTCAAGAGCCACCTGTAGTTTCTGGCTGGCTTGTAGTCGTCGCCGCAGGGCCGTGATGCTGCCGGTGGTGGGCTTATCCGGATGCTTCGTCAGGTCCAGGCCCTCGTAGTGCGACAATTTGATAAACGGTTGCGTCTTTTTGTCAATCGTCAGGATGTTGTTCATGGTGTAGAGCTCAAAGATGTCAAAGTTCTTGTCAATCGCTGCGTTGAGAAGCGTTTCCAGCTGGTGCGCGCCATTTTCGATTTCGCGCCTGGCGGCCTCTTCGGCGGATACTGAGTCGTCGTCATTGCCGTTGCCGCCGCTGCTGTCCTTGGTCTTGCGGATCTTGAAGCCAAGCTTGGAGGGGGGGAGGGACAGGAGAACGCGTTCTACTGATTCGAGGGCGCGGTCGGCGAGGACGTTGACCGTGTTGATGATGTCGTCGAGGAGTGCCTGGGTGGTTGGAAGTCAGAGGACGAAAATCAATGTTGCGCACCTCGACGCCTAAGACGCCTTTTTCTTTTTTTCTTCTTTTTTTATTGGGGCGGGCGTTGTGCTCTTCTAGATACTTACCACTGGTGGGTATCCAAAGTGCTCGGTTAGGAGGTCATAGTCGGACTCGTTTGGCGTCGTCATGATGCGTGGTGTGGTGTTTCTTGTGCGCCCGCGGGCGACGCGACTAGGACGCGACCTCCTCTATGCTCTTTACTTGGCGTGCGCTTGGCGTGGTTGCGCGCGTGTGCCTCGACACTCGACAGGCATTGATCGGGCTCCCAGTGTCGCACGCCTGAGCGCATGGAGGCCGAAAACGAGATGGCCACGAGCCGGAGCAATGCGACGTTGAATCGCTTTCGGACCTGCCGGCATCGTGCAGTCAGTCTTCTGAGTTCTCCAACGTCTGTTGAGATATGATCGCTCCTGCAGGCTGCCCCACGTCCCCTCAGTGTTGACGCCACCCGCCCCGCTCTGCGCCTCCCCGCCACAGCCCAGCTGTCACCAATGTCCGGATCTCGGAGCCCCTTGAGCGGGAGAGCTTCTTCTCGTTGATAACCAACAACACTTACATCTGCATACAGATCTACATGTCGTGTTCTCTGCAAGGCTAATCGAAATGTCTGGTATCAAACAAGTCATGAAGAATGGCTGGCACCCTGAGAAATCGGGCGGCTCCATTCGAGAATCAGTCGTACGTTCCCATCGCCAGCACGTCCCCGTCCATTCTGCATACCTAGTCATACTGCCCATTCTAAGCCGCCATGAGGTGCAGAGCTTGCTGACGTATTCCCAGTCCGGTCTTATGGGCCGCAATAAAGACTCAACTTCAGAATCCTCCAACCGCGTCGCCCGTCCGCTGTCAGATCTTAAAGATCCGGCCTCGTTCGCTCCGCCGCCCAGGCGTACAGGTTCTGGGCTCCCGCCAGCTCTGCCCCCCGCGGAGTCGAGGACGCGCAGAACGGTTGCAAGTCCTCCAAGCTACGCGAGCTCACAAGCTGACTCTCTGGAGCGCGCGCCGAGAAATACAAACCCACCCGCCATTGAGGCATCATATTCAGAATCCCAGGATGAACAGCGGCCGCAGCCGACGCCGTATCGTGTCGACACCACGGGACTCTCCACTCAGCACTTGCCCAGGCCACCGCCAAGACGAGACGGAGCGGATGGCAGGTCTCCTTCGATGTACAGCGAGACCAAGAGTACCAGTCCTGCGCCCAAGGCTGCTGGCCCGCCTCGCCTGCCACCTCGATTACCACCTCGACGTGCTACAAGCTCACCACTGGCCGAGGAGAATAAGAGCCATGGCTTACTCAACGGGGCGTCTATCCAAAGACTCGGCGCAACAGGTATCTCCGTGCCGGCATTGGGGATAGGTCGCGCAGGATCCGCAACTCCAAGCTCTTCCGGTCGTCCTCCTCCTCCGCCTTCGCAGCCCTCTCATGAAGCTAGCCCCAGCGCTGGCACTGCAGCTGGATCCGGAAAATGGGGCTCACAAATCAACGAGCTTCAAGGCCGCTTCGCCAACATGAAGACATCCTCCTCCGCGCCTCCAGCCCCAGCCCCAGCCTCAGCCTCAGCCCAAAACCCTCCTTCCCAAGGCACAACCTGGGCGCAGAAGCAAGCCGCCTTCAAAACAGCCTCCAGCTTCCACAAGAACCCCTCCTCCGTCTCCTTCTCCGACGCCAAAGCAGCTGCCACTACAGCCAACAACTTCCGCCAGCGCCACGGCGAACAAGTCGCCTCGGGAGTGAAAACGGCCAACAACCTCAACCAGAAGTATGGTCTTATGGACAAGGTTGGCGGGGCTTACACGGGAGCGCAGTCCGCGCTAGGGCAGGTCCCGAATGGAACAACGACTGCGGGCCTGGGAACGAAGAAGCCGCCGCCGCCGCCGCCTCCAAAGAAGAAGCCTGGGTTGGTGGTTGCGCGTGAAGATGGGGAGGGGCCGCCTCCTGTGCCGATGGGGACGAGGCCGGCGTTTTGAGCATTTGAGCATTTGAGGGAAGGAAGTCAACCTGCTGGTTGATTGAAACTTGAACGGAAGTTTGGGGTTGTCTTTGTCTTACTCCGTATAGAATACGCGTCTTGTCTTTTGAAAGCGCGACTAGCATTGGGAAGAACATGGCGGGTATATCTCTGGCGTCTATGGAGTATGAATTATGGTTGTGGGTTTCTTGGGTTTGTTTACAGTGCTTGTTGCAATGCTTGTTCGTCTTCTGTTTGCTGTTGACAATTACTCATCGGAGAATGGAGTCGAGTTTAGAACAGGCCCAACAAGCTTGTAAGAAACGTTCTCATGGCATTTTCATTCAAGTATGCCATGTCAAATCAAAGTGTCGATGCAACGCCAACGAAGAGCACATATTACCCTCACATGCAAAAGAAGCATATATAGTAGGGTTCATCGCGATTCTTGCATTAGATTTTCGGGAAAACCTTCCCTGCTCACGGGCACCATGCACCTGACAGAGATGTCCGCTCTAGCTTCTTCTAACGTCTCAACGGGGACCCTCAGACATAAATATCATTTGGCAATTATCAGAACTCAATCTCTCCTCTACACCTTCATCTCCTTGAGGCCGTGCTTCCAGACGACAACATAGGGGGTAGTTCCATCCTCGCGGTAGTTGAGGAGGACGACACTGCAGACGCGTTAGCAAGTACTAGATTAAAGCTAGGATATAGCCAAAGGCCACAGCATCTTGTGGGCCGAGCTCCGGGCAGATAGATACGTACAGGCCATCGGGGTTCATGGACTCGCCAGTGTAGAACTCGAAGTCCTTGAACTTGGGCAGGAGCTTCTCCTTGACGTAGCCCTGGGCGCCCTTCTCGAAGGCGGTGATTTCTTCGGCAGAAGCGCCGCGCTCCTGCATGGCGGTCTTGACGGCCTTCATGTAGCCTAGAGGGATGTTGTGAGTATCTATACGGGGGTGGAGTCGCTTTCCATGGCTCTCATATTTTTAGAGTATGGTTTTGAGGGAAGGGGGGTCATACCCTTCAGGTAAGCAAGATAGCCCTTCTTGTCAAAGGAAGTGCTCTGCAGACGGAAAGAGTGGACAATGTTGTTGACCTTGACGGCTTGGTCCTCAGCATCCTCTTCGTCACCGCCCTCAGCGGAAGCGTTGGCGCCAGTGTCTGTGTCTCGGTTAGTGAGTGTATAGAAAGTAGCCGAGACGGCTCGATAATCCGGAGCCATCGTCTTTGGCAACGGGGTGTTGTCGAGTGGTGGTTGGTGATGGGATCGGTAGAAGGTCGTTTACGTACTGACTTGGACAGCCTCCTCCGTGATCATGGCGCAGTCAGCCTCGTAGACAATGCCATCAACCTCAGTGAGGTCGTAGGAGTCCGAGATGATCTCGTCACCGGTGAGGATATCCTAGACAGTGGGCGCGGTTAGTACAACAATGCGGCTTGCACGCTGTGGGATTGGGAGATGGCGGGGTTTGCTGGCAGAATTGCTGCTTCACTGCACATCGGGCAATGATGTCGCTGAGGACTTGTGAAGAAGGTCAGACAGGAGGCAATTGGCTTCGCGTACCTTGTAAATCAACATGCTGGCGGTTTGGCGAAAGATCTGTCGGCTGTGAGGGGAGATGGATGCTGAAGCTGAAGGCGTCGTGAACTGAGATCAAGGTGGAAGTGGGACAACAGCAAAATACTCTGTTAGGTGGGAGAAGGTCGCTCTGTGTGGCCAGCTTCGCGGGGCAAGTGGGGTTGATTTTTTTTTCTCTTTTTCAGATTTCTCCTTCGTCCTGATGGTTTTAACTTTTGGGCAGCAAAGTCTGGCGATTGAAGTGGACCAATCAGACTGGGGCGGGGAGGCCGGTTGCACGTGCAGGTCGCTGCTTGCGCTTGACCTCTTACATACATGCATATTTTACAAGTACATAGGTACCTTTCTTCGTCAGCCCAGGCTTTCTCGTTTGCTTCGTCTTCTTGAGCCTACTTGGACGTAAAATGCGCCAAACTGTATCCCGAATTTTCTTGACTTCCGGAGTCTGCTTCTTGATAGGCATGGGCTGGCTTTGAGGGTTGAATCCGCGGCTAACGGCGTTTGCGAAGATGTGATTGACAGTCCGTATCGGGATGCCTGTACGGGAGGCTACCTCTTTTGTAGTAATGCCAGATGTCTTCAGTGCTAGCACCGAGGCTCGAGTCGCATTGCCGTTGTAGGCCGTCGTTGTTACTCCGTAGAGGTAGAGTGAAGTTCAATCTGGATTTTGAACAGAATTTCCAAGCGTTACAAGTCACGACTGACGACATATCCGTGGTATTCTACGGAGTAGCAGGCCCAACTTGGCTGACCCCTGCTTCTTGCGCTGTCAAGCGGCAACCATTTTTCTGTTCGTCCTGGACTCCTGGCTATCATCTGTCTGTGTTTCAATCATCTACAGTAGAATGTCATCTCATTTCACTCTCTTTGTGGGAACTGTGTAAACAACAATGCCGGCGACAAGAACTAGCCGTGCTAGAGTCTAGGACAGCGGAATGGACCGGATTGGACGGTAAACGGCGGATCGCATCACGGAGTGTTTCGAGACCGAGTGAGCTGATGAACGCCGCACGCCACAGAGCACCCGCCACATCACCCCATCCGTCCCTGCATTTGCCGCAGGAATCCTCTCTCTCTCTCAACTTTCAAGATCTCTGCAGCATTCGCCGCACACAGCATCGCCAGTCTGACTCAGGAGCATCTCCACCGCCACTGACTCCCTGCCAAGGGCCCCCCCACTTTCATTTCGTCGCCTTCCGGGAATCCGTTTGCGAGACGCTTCATCAATCGCAACATAAACCCCGAGTCAACCAGTTTTTCAACGTCTTTCCAACAGAAAACTTTCCTGCTGGGCTTGCATCTCATACGAATTGGCCCGCCCACACGACGAAACATTTCGAAAACCTCTAGAAATTGAATACCGCACTGCTTGGCCACCACGCGCAACAGCGAGCACCGGACTCCGCGGCCGTCATGGTGAACTCCACAGACGCCGCCTCACCACTCCTCGCCATGGCAAACGAGACGCTCTTCGATTCGGCCCTCCCGGCATTACCCTCGTACACGCTCGAATCACGCGGCGACTTCTTCCCGTGGATATCCGATTTCTGGCTGTCCCTCGTGTCGCCCATCATCGTCTACTGGGCCGCGTCGCTACTGTTTCACCTTCTCGATACTCTGGACCTGTTCCCGCAGTACCGTCTACATACGCCCGAGGAGATTACGCGACGGAACCACGCGTCGCGATATGAAGTCGCGCGTGATGTGGTGCTCCAGCAGATTATCCAGGTCGTTACGGGGGCGGTCTTGGCTATGACGGAGCCGCCCGAGGTGGTGGGCAAGGCGGAATATGATGTGGCTGTTTGGGCGACGAGGTTGAGGCTTGCGCAGCGCGCTTTGCCGGGGTTGCTGAGTTTATTTGGGTTGAATGCGGTGGCGATTTCGAAGAGTATGTCGGCGACGCATCCGCTGCTGGCTGGGGCGTTGGCGGGTGGTTATTATCCGTTCCTGTCTACGGCGGCGGCGGCTGGGCCGGCATTTGCGGATTGGGAGTTGATAGTGGCGAGGCTGGTGTACCATGTTCTTGTTCCGGGGCTGCAGTTCTTTGTGGCTGTTTTTATACTCGACTCGTGGCAGTATTTCTTGCATCGGTTGATGCATATGAACCGATGGCTGTATAGTGAGTTTTGTCCCGTGGCGCTCTCTTTCTGTTTCAATGATACCCCTCTTTCTCTCATGTTACGCTGCTTGTTCCTTGAGCTCATACTGACATCTTCAAAGCCACGTTCCATTCTAGACATCACCGACTTTACGTCCCCTACGCTTATGGCGCATTGTACAACCACCCCCTGGAGGGATTCCTCCTCGACACGCTTGGTGCTGGTATTGCTTTCAAGGTCACCGGAATGACCCTCCGACAAGGCACCTGCTTCTTTGCCTTTTCGACCCTCAAGACCGTCGACGACCACTGCGGCTATGCGTTCCCCTGGGATCCTCTGCAGCTCATCACATCCAACAATGCCGCGTATCATGACATTCATCACCAGACCTGGGGCATTAAGACCAACTTTTCGCAGCCATTCTTCACCTTTTGGGACTCTATTCTCGGAACCCGCTACAAGGGCCCTCGAGTGGACAGGCTCGCTGATAGGAAGCGGACCGAGGCTGCAAAGACGACGTCGTAATATATGGCAGGCTGATCTACCTTTTTTGAGATCCACTGTCGAGCATGTAAAATCAGCAGTCTGCTTCGGGAGCCTCATGCAAATGCAATTTGGCGTCTGTCTTTCTTCCTTGTCTGATATTATTTTTGCCCCTCCTTTTTTTATACAGGCGTTGTCCTTACACGCATAGTCTCTGGAAACGAGATGGAGTGTATAATTCCGTGGCAACACATCATCTCTCTAGGAACGAGACGATACATATAATTCTGTGGCGATGCGTCTCAGGAACGAGATGCACATAATTTCGTGGCGATGCAACGCGTCCGGTCTCTCATGCATGAGTCGATGCAGTGGCTAATTCCCCTCGACGCATGCAACATCAGGTCGCATATTATTCTATATAACTACCTCTCCACGCTTTCCATCTTCTTTCCGCCATCCACAATGACGTTCCGAGATACGTCTGCATGAGGCTGGCCTTTTGTGTTTGTTTTTTGCCGCCTCGAGATGGTGGTTGATGAGTAAGTAGCCTGTCGGATAGCAGACATTCACAGGGCGTGTTGGGAGAGGTGCTTACCTGTACTATACTTCTTCTCTTTATTCTATTTTTAATACCTAACCTGACGGATCAAGGGTTGTGAATTCTACTATTGATGGATGGCTGGCAGCGATGTGGCGTTGTGATGTAATTAATCTTGTATGGATTTTGAGGATATCAACGTTTTTATCTCTGGCTTTTTAATGACGAGGATTTCTTGGGTTTACTCCCCCCCATTATTCGTCTCCTTCCCCATCTACATCCACGTACATGATGACGATGCTTTCCAAGATAGCCGTTGAGATAAGCAGGGGACATACTCCGTATGCGAGGCGGAGGGGGAATTCCGAGCATGTCATCTTCACAGCAAACATGTACATATGTATTATGTATGTATGTATTGTACCTATGTAGGTATGTTATCCGGGATGCAGGTTGGTGGAGGTGGCAAAGAATGACGCATGTGTGCATCAAACTGCCACGCATTTTAATTGCGATTGTCTCTTGATTCGTTCTTGTGCTTATCGACCCCAACCAGCCTCCAGGCCTTGCATATTCGTAGTGGCGCCGAAGAGTGGCCAGTTCTATACATAGAATTGTGCATGCGAGAACTGCAAACATTCTTCTACCTTGTATTCGTTTCCTGTCGTTTTCTCGTGTGCGTCCGTTCCAACTCGTCGTGTAAGGCTTCGATTCGAGTACAACGAGTAGTACACTGTATGACTGTACGACGTCGAGGCACGCGGGCACGACACGACGCCCCCCGCTTTTCAACCCGAGCCAAACGAGATGCTGCTTTGGCGAGAAAGGCACAACGCTGGCGTGGAAGCGTCGCACTTGCGAATTCCGACCCAACGTTGCCTACCTACCTAGGTAGGTACATAACTTGTACCTATACCTATGTACATAGTCATACATACATACGGATACAGCAACGTCGCCGATGCTATGGTAGGTTGTCATGCGGTGCTGCAGTCTGCAGGCTGCCCGCCCTGTCGTGTCGCCGTGCTCAGAGAGCTGACTCGTGCCCGCATTTCGTGGCGGAGAACTTGAGAAGACGAAGCCACGCGCGGACAAGGGCCAGGATTCATCATGCACAGTCTACATACAGATGCGTCTTGGGACTCTTGGCGGCGGTCGGCAGCTGAAGAGAGCCGGCGGCTGGTGCTTTGCCGTCTTGCTGCAGTTATCTTTGCATTCTTTGGGTAACTTCTGGTATACCTACATATATTTACATTAGGTACTCTAATCTCAGCCAACATCTTCACCATAACATCCACACCTTAATTATGCGGCAGACGGTTGGTTCTTAGCTTGGCCCGCTTCGCTTGGTCCGCTTGGCTTGAACTCAGAACGGCGTGGCCGGCTGGTCTGGGACTCTGGTGCCACCAAAAGCTGGATTTGGCTCGCATTGCACCGGCCGAAGCATGAAGAGTCAGTTCAGTCCGTCTGCCGGAGTCTCGTCAATCATGATGCATGACACTGCCAACTGGTACTCCGTAGATAGCCTCCGCCTATCTCATCTCACCAGTACCTCAGCCCAGCCGTGCCGCACTACGGAGTACATACATACCTCATGATAACGTGTACCAGCTTGTGAGCCTGACATAATTGCCAAGACTGACACCGGAGGCCCTCGATATACATACATGATTAGGTACAACCTCGACGACTCGGCCCTCCGCCGTCCGGGCTCCAAGATCTTAGATACCTATGTAAGATGCCCGTCGCCCGGACAGCTGAAACGCTCACGTCATGTCTTAAAACCTCCAGACACCCGTTGCTTCAGGTGTCCCACGACTTGTCTCCCTGACGTCTGCACCAGTCTTACCATTTACGTATACACTGTTTCGTTTTTACTCCCCCTTCTTCGTTCTTCGTTGCAGCGGCTGTGACTCGTGAGAACGCGAGCCTACATCTCTTCTTACATTCCACGCTACCGGCAACGCCTTACAAGCGCGTCTTCCGAGTTCCCAAGTTGCTCTGGCATGTCTCGCACTGGAACACCTAACGACTCGCTAATCTAGCAAATCGATTTTATTTTTTTCTTTTACGACTTGCTGGCCCTGTTGGCCTTGACGCGGCATAATTAATAATAGTACATACCCCACCACCGTTCAGTTCAGGAGGTAGTTCTTGGGACAGCTTCCGACGGCGCCCTTTCTACAATTTACTTGAGCAATGTCTGGTTTCTGCTCTGCGTAACTTGAACATGCTACTGTCGCCCTGTGCTTCTGCATCGCCAACTGCCTCCTTCTTCAACTGGGCGGACTGACTGGACTGTGTCGTTCTGCCACGGGGTTGCAACAGGCTGCAACAGGCTGCATCGTTGCTGCATCGTTGCTGCAACAGTTCTGCACGCAACAGTGTACCGCCAGACAGACTGCAGTTGTCCAACGCCAAATTCTGGTACATACCGCTGTAACGCTATCATGGACCCTTCGACCACGTTGATCACCTTCACATTGTAAGTCTTCAGTGTGCAGTCTGCATGTTACAAGTTTGGGGAAATGTACATACAGTCCGAGACTTGCATTTGAACGTTCTGGCTTGCTGTTCAGTCTTTGCCCACTTTGGGTTCTGCTCCATTTCGCATCATTATCTCCATCTTGTATTTACGCGTGCGCCTCAGCGTGCCGATCGAAATGGAGTTACGTATGCCCAGCCCTTGTGCAATTCATACTTCTTGTTCAAGTCGTGCTCGTCTTAGTCCCGTCGCTTTCACCTTGAATCTCGCGCATTCCCCAGGGGAGACCGTCACAACTAACATGCAATTCGTAGTGAAACCGAGCCATCTGTCAAATCAGTACAACTAATTGGATCATGGGACAACTTTTCCACATGGTATCCCATGAAGCAGGACACACGGCGCGGGCGCGGCCAGTGGAGGGGTTGTCCCGCCTTTAAAAGCATCTCCGGAGGGAATGCATCCCGCTCGGTCCAATCCAACAGAAATCTCGGCGGCTTGAAAATGGGTCGCACGTATTACTACTATGTAAGTCGGACTTACACCCGGATTTTAGACAACATCGGCATACACCCTCCTCCTGTGCCTTTTACTCACCTTTTTACACAACAGTACGAAATAGATGGCTCGACAGAGACGCATGACCCTGCACGACCCTCAACAACGTCTTGTCCCTATCTTCCCGGACAGACCGTGAATACTATTTACATCCCGGTGGAGCGGACTTTGAGATCACGCAGCGCCTCTGTCAGCTCACTCCGGCAAGAATCGTTCATGACCACAGATCCTGAGGCTCGTTTTGTCCCTCCTGTGCCGCCTAGCACACTGTTTCCGCACGTCCATCGTCATCTAGGGTCGGTGTCTTCTTTGCTACATGCGCGCTCTTCTGACCGGTCTGAATCCGTTGAGCCGCCTTGGAATCGACTTTTCGGGAGCTTGGTGGGAGGAGCACCAATATCGGAGAGACCGAAGACTCCAGTACGCGACAGGGACCAGAATTCTTCGCGGCACATTGATGGTGCTCTGCTACCTGATAGCAGGCTATCCTCCTCGCTGGAAGAACACTCTTCTCTAGATGTATATCCCGAATCACTGCAACGGTTCCTGTTGGACGATGCGCCGCCTCTGGAATCTGTCGCTTTCGAAGGCGCGTCATCGTTGGAAGAACAGGTTTCAAGAGATATTTATCCAGAATCGTTGCAACGGGTTATGGTGGACGACGCGCCGCCGATGGATCCTCATGCTGCTAGCGACCTGTTCTCACTCGGAAAACAGCATCTTAGAGACGTCTATCCCGAATCGCTGCAACGATTCCTACTGGACAACGCTTCGCCGTTGGAAACGGTCATCAACGGCGCCTCTACCCCCCATCCTCCAAGCAGTCAACCCGACCAAGACGACTACTTTGCTACGCCAGCCAGTCTTGACACACCAGCATTCACCGCATCGACACCTCCCTCGCAGCTTACCGTCAGCAAAGGCGCTCTCTCTCATCAAGGCGCCAACTCCATCTCTTTAACGCTCATCACCAAACCTCCTAGCACGCACCCATTTGCAGGGCCAGACTTGCACACCACGACCGAGCTCGCGCAATGCACCTGGTCCCCGGCCGTATCATCCAGCACCTGCCCAGCATCAATCTCTCCACAATCTCCTCTAGATGAAGCAATGTGCTCCGACAATTCAGATGACGACGACGACATGGCCTCAACCCTAGGTGGCGATTGCCTATCCTACCGCTCTCAATCCGATATGCCCACTACGAGTGAAGCGTTTCAACGGTACAGCCTCCCCCGACACTGCGCGGAAGATAAAGTCCTGCCATCAGCGAATCATCATCATCATCATCATCATCATCAAATGGGCAAATTGGGCTCGGGGCCCGTGTTGACGGTGACGGCTCGGGAGTCGAGTCTTCCGGTTGCGGTTACGAATTTCCTGGGCGAGCCGATTGATACGGGGCTGGATGAGTTTGTGAGTGAGCTGGGGTTGATGGCTGAGGGGATTGGGAGGAGGGAGAGTTGATGTCGCTCGCTACGGGGGCTATGTCTCTAAGGACTGGCTGTTTGTTGAAGGGCAGATTTGGCTGCTGATTCTGCATGTGCCGTCATCCTGGACGTCATCCTGGATGGTCTTTGGGGGGATAATTTGGAGTTGATGAGGATCTTACGAACATATCGTCATATTGCATGCGTATTGTATGCATTCACCGCGCATAAAACCAGGCGGGGTTTTTTTTTTTTTTTTTTTTTTTTTTAACTGCACATTGCTGCTTTTTTTCGTCAGCATTGTCATGGCATACTGGACTCATGACCGGACGGACATTCGGTTTTGCTTTTTTTTCTTTTTTTCTTTTTTCGCTCTTCATTTGGCATTTTGCATTTGCATTTTCATTTCACATTTTGGCGTAACTACACCATGGTTGGATCGGCAGGCTAAGTACAGGAAGGAACTCATGATATACCCCAACAGCTACTGAAACAGGTCTTTTCAGGACAGATGGCAATCTGTCAGAGTGCTTCACAACTACTGAGAACAGGTTCTCGCAGGGAGTGAGCAAGAATATGTAGCTAGAAGTCTCTTATACTACATATATGTGAATATATACGTGAACATGAAGCGGACTATCAGCATATCGAATACATAGGGACTCTGTGACTTCAGTGAAGCATTGTGGGCGGCTGCCCCCTACATTATGTACGCGTAACTCCCTACCGGTATCTCTAGCCAAGCCCTCGTGCATTGCTAGTTAGTGATGAACAAAGGCTCCCATCCGGAGACGCCCCCGATGTCAACGTGAATATGTAGAGCTCTGGCATGGACTTCGGCGCCGTCGGTTCCATCTGTGATTTCGCTGAATGTAAGTCCAGTATTATGCATTAAGCACCAACCTGCGAAGGCGTGGCTGTAAAAGCTCATGACTGCGCTTGATATATCTACATGTTTGTACAGAAATGCAAAGCCCACTCGCTATCCGTGAGTGTGTCCCCCGCAACCCAACCAGAGTATGTATGAAAAAGAGGAAAGCTAAAGACAGAGAGAAAGTAGATTCTACGGCTGTGTTATTCAATGACCACCACTAGCGGCCCATCTTGTTTAACAGCCTTCTTGACATTAGACAGATCCTGAGATGAAGACGAAGACGAAGACGAAGACGCGCTTACGTTCGCGTTTGCCTTGATGTTGATAGTGCCGCTGAGCTGCTCTCCTGCACCCGCCGCACCAGACTCGCCCTCTATAGACTTTGGTAACTCTTCACGCTTCACTACCTCGCCATCAGTAGCCTGTTGGACAGGATCCTTAGCAGAAGCAGAAACAGGAGCAGAAGGCGTAGCACTCGCAGTAGTCGCAGGTTTCAGTTGTCTCTCACTCTCAGCCTTCGGATTGAGAAACCGTTCCGGAACACCCTTCGCAGCGCAACTACCACTACCGACCCACGCACCAACGAGCCGGCTCCAATTATAATCACCATGATACAGGCGCTGCAGCTCTTTATACGCATACATGTTATAAAAGGGAAGACCCGTTTTAGGGTCCTGGTATCGTGCTGGATTGTTTGTGATGACGCAGACGGGCGGCGCTGCCGGTCCTGGGGGCGTGGATGAGCATTAGCGCTTTCTAACGCTGTTTGACGATAGAGGAATGGGAGAGAAGATGCGACTTGACTTACTGGGTAGCCTGGACATCTTGCGACCAAAGAGAACCAGGGTTTGGATATTCCTATCTCGCATGGCAGCCTCGCTGAAGTTTTGGTAAATGATGCCGTTTCGAGTTGCGTTCATGTCACGGGGTGGCTCTGGCTCTGCATCTGCTTCTGTTTCTGGCTGCGCTGACGCTGGAGCGTCAGGATCAGCGGACACGTCTCTGCTGTCGCTTGATGGAGTCGTTGCGCTTAGGAGGGACCGAGGCTGAGGCGGACGAGCCCCTGACTCTTCCGCTCTGGCGGCATGGAGATATGTCTCGGAGGACGCATGCGATTTTGGTTCCGACAGCGAGACCTGGCTAGGCTCGGAAAGACTGATGGTTGGTGGTGCCAAGATGTTCGATTTGGGAGCCTCGGTCGTGCGAGACCCGTTCATGTCCATCCCAGGTGGAGGGGCAAGGACAGGTGCGGCCAGGACGCCTGGCGGTCTTGATTCGTGGGGTCTCGGTATTGACGGGGCGGCCAGAGCAGTATGAACTGAAGACGAAGGTAAAGGCGGCGGCACTTCGACATCTTTTGTTGTTGCTGCTGCTGTTGTCGTTGTTGTTGTGGCCTTGGACAGCGCGCCTGCTGGTTGTGATGGAACAGGAGTCGCGGAGGGGGTATCGGTCGATGATGATGTTGGTGAGCCAGGCAGAGACATCTCAATATTTATCGACGCACGATCGACTGGTGACAGATGCGATCCCATGCCTTCTATGGGCCGTTGTGCGACTGCATGCGTCCCCGTGTCTGTGTCCTTCCCCTTTCTACTTGGTTGCTTCGACCCATCCTTCGATTCATCAGCCTTGCCACCGGTGGTCATTCCAAGCTGTTCCTCTCCTGAATTTGTCGTGCTCTTGTCCTTCATATCGTCAGTCTGTTTGGCTTCTCCTCCCGTTACGCTCCCGTCCTCCTGCCCCTCCATTGCTGAAATACTGTCCTTATTCTTCTTCTTGCCTCTCATGCCTGCCCCTCCCTTGTCCGGTTTTTCCTTCTTCTTCTTCTTTGGCTTTTCTTCCACCTCGGTCACGTAAGGACGTAATGAACGGAGCTCCAGATCATCCCATTGGCCCTTTCCGCTCCAGAAAGTAATAAATGGCCCTCGGAGAGTACGTTGGTTGAGCGCAGCGAGCTTCGCCTTGCGTTCCTGCTCCCGTTGCTTTTCAGCCTCCTCCCATCTATTCAAACTCTTGCTATTGCGTTCCTCCACGATTGCAGCTTCGGCTAATCTCTCCTCCTGCGTCATGGGGGGTTTCTTCATGGCCTCTAACCGCGCCGCCTTCTTCTCCATTTGCGCGAGTTGCTTGAGTCTTCTGGCTTCGCGTTCGGCCATCTGCAGGTGTAGCTGTTCTTTGGATATGCGAGTCGTCTTTCGAGAAGATGCGCGCGTCGGTAGATCGGTCGCGGACGGAAGCCAGGAAGTTCGTTCCGATTTTTTCTTGGGCCGTGGTGGTGGTGCTGATGTCGTGGAGGCGGTCGCCGTTGGGTCAATCCGAACCTTCTTTCTGAACTTGGCGGGTATGGCTTCTTGTGCCTTGCGTTTTCGCTGTGCTGTGCTCTTCGCTTTGGCTTGACGCTCTAGTTCTTTTTCACCTTCCAAATCGTCGGGATTGGCATTGTTGTCATCCTCATCGTCAGATGACGAATCCATCTGCACGTCAGAGCCGTCGGACCCGACATCAGAGAAGCCTCGATCGTTTTCATCCTCGGCGAATAGGAGTTCGAGATCAGAGTCGGGATCTTCGTTGGCAAGCACAGATTTCATTCTGTTGCCCGCGGTCGAGCGACGCTCGCGCGTCGTGGCAAGCCATCCTGTTTGTGGAACGGGGGCATCGCTATCGGAGAGGCTGTCCAAGTCGCTTAAAGGCTCAGAGAGCTGTGACGTGTCTTGGTCTGACATTTGGGCTCGGCGTCGATCGTGCTGTCGTTCTCAGGAAGCCTGCCGAGCTAATCGGTGGCAGATTTTTGCTGTAGCCTCTTGGGAGGGCTGAACTCGTCAGTCGCACGCAGCGAATGAACTGGTCGTGGCAATCAAGCGCAACAACATTCTAGTGGGTTTGGTGAAAAGGACTTGACGATCGAGCTGACGAAGTTTTGAGTAACGCGTTGAGAAGCGCAACGGCTTTGAACGCGAAAGCGCATCAAACGAACTCATCCACTAATCCACAGCTGACATCATGCCGTCATGTGACACACCAACTACACATGCATCAACTTATCGCTCTTTCTTTACTACATACTTTCTACACACTACTATCAATCAAGATATAATCGTCCATAGAGCAAGTCTCATGCATAATGCAATAATGATTCATATAAATTGAGAGCTATCGGTGCTCTACCTACTTCGTAAGCTCATGTACATATGTGCAAGCAACTCCAACGCCATCAGCTCGCCAAACGAAATGACAAATTCTACCAAAGAACGCCTAGGATCCTTTGTTTGCGAAACGAATGAAAATATTGAGAACAGAGACAGGGAAGAATGGAATTGCTGCTGAAATGATCAAGACAGAACCAATCGTCAGCATGCATGCAGTCTGTTTCGAAACAAAACTCAGACACGTAGAACGCTAATAAACAGAAGTATACGTAAAGACGAAAGAAAAAGCGGACGAAGTAGAGAAGGCACCAAAAGGATCGGTGTACCAGCATGTTGCGGGTAGAAAACCGTTGTCCCACGAGTGCAGTGTAAGAGCCAAGTCTATCGTGGTTCTAATGGTCCTCAACCTGTTCTGGGCTCCGTTGCCCCACGACAAAGCCTCATGGAAATGAGCAGTAGTAGCCAGTCATTACATTTCATCTGAAAGATAATCTTTATCCTCAGCATCACTGTCCCATTCTTTGCAGAGGCCCATCCAACTACGATGAAGACATTTGCTTTGAGATGGGGCGGCGGCCGTCGAGGACGCTACACTCCACGGCGTGGTAGTCGGTGCACTGGTAATGGGGTGTCGGGTAATGATCATTGGCAGCGAGCTAGAAGTTGTGCTTGTTCCATCTTTGTCCCAACAGCCCCAGAACCTGCCAGGTGTTTCGCAAGTTGTCGTGGCTGGAGCGCTCGATGTGGGCAAGGCTGACGTCGTGGTGACCCCGCCTGATGTGGGCAAGGTCGATGTCGTGGAGAACTCGCCTGATGTTGTCTTATCATAGCAGCCGAACCATCCTGGGGTTTTGCAGGTCGAAGTCGAGGTCGAGTGAGGCGTAGTAGTCGTAGTCGCCGTGTTAGTAGTTGTGGCGGATACCATAGTTGTAGTCTTGTCAAGACATCCCCACCAACCGGGCGTCTCGCATGTCGAGGTGCGAGTTCGCGTGCGGGTGGCTGTAGAGGATGGCATCGAGGTTGTGATGTCCGTACCGTTACTCTCGTACATCTTCCACAGGGCACAGTCGCGGCATTCGGGCGTCATGTTACACTCCGGAACATCATCGTATTGGAGTATAACGTCCGATATGACAGCTCGTATCTTGTGGGTTCCGATCCCCACGCGCCAGCCCTTGTCTGCAACGACGTCATACACACATTCACTGCCGGTGTGGCAACTTGTTTCCAGAGCATAGCCGGCAAAGGAACAAGACGCAGTCGCTCCGTTACAGGAGCCGACGTAAATTGGATCGGCTGTGTGGCCAAAGTGGTATGCTCCTGTGTTCCGCCGGGTCTGAGGGACACTCGGGTCTGCGCCTGGTGGAACAGGCAGGCCGAGTCGGGTGGCAGCCAACGCCTCGGGAACAGCTTCAAATGTAACGACAGGTAGACCGTATGTGAGCCCCAACAATGAACTGACCGCACCGCCCAGGGAATGCCCAACCACCCACACGTTGGAGTTGGGATATCGCTCCGTCACGTTCGCATATAGCTCACGGGCAGCATTGTAGTAGCGGCTTTCCTCTCGCAGGGATCTGTTGACACAGGTATTGTTGCAGGCATAGGTCCCCGTGGCACAGTCACAGACTTGGTGCCAGGTCCACTGTCCCTGTTGGGCGCAGCAACAACTGAAGAACAAATTATCGTTAATCTTATCGTTCGTTGTCGTGCCGTCTCCGTCAAAGACGGCTGGGGACGTCCCCTTCAATCCGATGACGATGGTGGAATTATTGTCGTCAGCCCAAATATGCCCACGCAGTCCATCACTTTGCCATCCAAAGTCCACGCTGCGATTAAAAGGTTCGCCAACTTCCTCCCAGTCAGGACGAGAATCTGACTCCACGTAGGCATCGGCAGCCATGTAGGCTAGGCTCAACACCGTGCCCTTATCCGTGATATCGGGGGAAGGGATTTCGTCCAGCGTCCAGGCTGAAACATCCACAGCGGCGAAATATCCATCTTGCCGAGCGCGAGCGACAATAGGATCTACAATAGAGGGTCGGCGATCCACTAGACGCTCAATGAAGCCTCCTCGACTTCGTGCTTTGAGATGTGGCAAATCGTGCTCGGCATGGCCATCCTCGGCTGACAGAAAGACACGAGGGCTGTCGGGAGTAACGTCAAGACGACGATGGAGTCGCGGGTGTCGGTCGGTTCCATGATGATAGACGTGGCGGAGTGTAAAGGTGTGCTCGGCTGGTTGAGGCGGTTTCGGGTTCGGAGACACGATCGCGCCGGGAGGTAAGAAGATTTCTTGTCCCGGCGGAGCCCTGGAGGCTGATGCCGGTAGCAAAATCGCCAGGAAAGTTAAGAGAAAGGCTGAGGTGAGGTTGCCAGTGCGAGCCATGGTGAAAGGCGGCTAGACACAGCCCCAAAGCCAGTCAACACCATGCGTAGACCGACCTCGTTCCTGAACCGTGAGTCTTGGAACGAGAACTGGAAGCAATGGGCAGAATCGGTGATATTTTCGATGGTAGAAACAGAAGTCTCTCGGTGAAGAGATCTTGAAATAGTTTTAACTGCTGTTTGGACAGGTGCTGTTGTAGGAACCAAGAGACGGTGGCGGGAGAGCGAATGTCCATGGCGGGAGCGGCATGAGCACGCGGCACTGTCATCAGAGAGCGGAGACGATGGTCATCGTTGGGGCATGTGGAGACATCTGCAGATGATGAGTGAGTGCGATGCCCAGACCCACGTGACCCCTTGCAGGCGCCTCTGGATCGCATTTTCTGGACGTGACGAAGCAAGCCAATTTAGTTCACGTGTTCTAAACGCGGTCTGGCGATGAGCGCGTTGTCTCCAGTTGTGTCACTTTGACCAATCAAGGGCAACCAACGCACTGGCCAAGCTACGCAGATCACGTCTTTCGCTCGAATGCGCATCAGCCATCACTTCTTCGGCTACTTGCTTTCCTTCTACAATCCTTGGGCATTGGCACAGAGTGTCCTCGCACATCGCTCAAGATGACCGCCATCTTGTGAGTGGCCCCTAGATATTTCTTCTTCCCAGCTCACGGCGCATCCTGAGCTTCCATTCCTCGTTTCTTTGCGTTTGCGTGAATTTAGAAGAGCACGTGGTCGCAGCTACATTCATCTTCCCATCTAATCATCGACACCTCAATAGTGAGAGTTTCGACGGCATCTACCTCGATTTGTCCAAGGAGAGCGGCAAATGCCGATTTGCCGAGACGGGATTCGGATGGAAACCGTCAAAGGGAGGCGATACATTCACGTTTGACCAGAGTAATATCGGCGGCGCACAATGGGGCCGAGCCGCAAAAGGCTACGAAGTCCGCATTCTGCAACGTAGTTCCGGTATTATTCAGCTCGATGGCTTTCAGCAGGAAGACTACGAACGTCTGAGCAAGGTGTTCAAGAATTGGTACAGCACGGGACTTGAGAACAAGGAACATGCCCTTCGTGGCTGGAATTGGGGCAAGGCCGAGTTCGCAAAGGCCGAAGTCACATTCAGCGTGCAGAACAAGCCTGCTTTCGAGCTACCTTACTCGGAAATCGGAAACACAAACCTCGCTGGTCGCAACGAAGTTGCGATCGAAATGTCACTACCCCAAGACGCCAATGATACCGGCACCGATGGCCGGCTCGGAGGGGCGCGCGGTAGAGGCAAGAAGGCCGGTGCAGGTCGGGATCAGCTCGTGGAAATGCGCTTCTACATCCCTGGCACGACCACTATAAGGAAGGAGGGTCGTGGTGACGAGGGTGCGAACGGCGAGGAGGACGAAGATGAGGAGAAGAATGCGGCCACGTTGTTCTACGAGACGCTTATAGAGAAAGCCGAGATTGGAGAAACTGCTGGCGATACCATTGCCACATTTCTCGATGTGCTTCATCTCACTCCAAGGTACGATCAAAGTTCACGTGTCTTTTTGTCCATCTAGGGCCGTATTATTTGCTAACAGCATCCTTTGACAGAGGTCGTTTCGACATCGACATGTACGAGGCTTCCTTTCGACTCCGTGGAAAGACGTACGACTACAAAATACAGTACGACGCGATCAAGAAGTTCATGGTTCTACCCAAGCCAGATGAACTGCACTGCATGTTGTGTATCGGCCTAGACCCTCCTCTGCGTCAGGGCCAGACTCGATACCCTTTCGTGGTTATGCAGTTCAAGAAGGACGAAGAGGTAACCATCGATCTAAACCTTGAAGAATCAGAACTCCAATCCAAGTACCAGGACAAATTGGAGTCTCATTATGAAGAGCCTCTCCATCACGTGGTCGCTAAGATCTTCCGTGGCCTGGCCAACAAGAAGATTTCTTCTCCAGCAAAGGACTTCATCACGTGCGTATATATCAAATGCTCAGTCGCCTTGTTCAGCTGAAACTAACTAGGGGACTCTAGACATCGAAGCCAATTCGGCATCAAATGCTCCATCAAAGCCAGCGAAGGATTCCTATACTGTCTAGAAAAGGCCTTCATGTTCGTGCCGAAGCCGGCCACCTACATCGCCTACGAGCAGACACAGTCTGTCACTTTCTCTCGCGTGGGAGGCGCCATCTCCACCTTATCCACGTTTGACATCACAGTCGTCATGAAGAACGGCGCTGGCTCCTCTCAATTCAGCAACATCAATCGAGAAGATCTCAAAGCGCTCGAAGCCTTCTTCAAACTCAAGGGCCTGCGCGTCAAGAATGAGATCGATGAAGATGCCAACATGCTGGCTGCTGCTCTGCGGGAGCAAGACATGGACGATTCGGATGACGAAATCGTCGCCAACAAGGCAGACCGTGGCTCCGCGGACGAAGATGAGGAGAGCGTAGATGAGGATTTCCATGCCGACAGCGACAGTGAAGTGGCTGAGGAGTATGACAGTGCACACGACAGCTCTGGGTCCGATTCGGATAGTGATGCGGAGAGTGGTGTCGATGATGATGGCGATGATGACGTTGATGCAATGGATGTGGATGAGCAAGAAGAGGAGGAGGAGCGGCCGAAGAAGAAGAAGAAGACGGGCTGAAGAAGAAGAAGAAGACGGGCTGAAGAAGCAGACGGGCGAGCGAATGGAGTATCGTAGTCAATGCGTCAATGAGTACTGCGTTGCAACGCGAGGACCGAAAAGTGATGAGAGATAATTAGAAGATATCAGGTATGGATGGGAATCGCATCATGTACGACGTTTGGGGCGTTTCTTTCTTTTATGACCCTCTTGGCTTATGGCTCAGGCGCCGAGCGGTTCATTGAAATGCGCAGGTAGCGACGTAGGTAGGTAGACTTGGAGATAGATGAAAGCAGGGCAAGCGTATGGTCCTTGAATCGTATGTCATGGCCGGGTCTTGTAGTGATGGTTGTTGACTGAGATGCTACGTGTGGAGATGTCGATATATTGATATGTTGCAGAGTCGTAGTGCTAGAGGCTTTTCAGAGGCTGCTTTGCCTGATTTGAGCGACAACACTGCTTCCAGTTCTTGCGTTGCTTTTCGACTTATAAGTCACGTGAAGACATCACTCATGACTCATGACCCTTAAGTTATGTGTTGCTCTTGTCGTTTACATTTGCTTGCTTCATCTGAGATTTGATGCGCGATGTTGAACAAATTCAGTCGTTTCAAAATGGCTGTCCTGCTCTAAGCATTCGACCATGCGGCGATCATGTGCGACATTTCTATGACTTTCGTTTCGCGTTGACTTTGTGCGTATATTGGCATGTGAGTTTGAATTTTTGACTTCCTCTACCCGTCCAAAAATGTAAACGAAAATGCACAATCTCCTCCATTGAGAAGTAATGCTACAAGTATGCTGCAAGTACATGGCCAATGGCCACGGCACACCTAAGTGAGTCCCTTATTTTCCCTTGCCGTGCCTGTTATTTTTTTTTTTTGGTTTCTCTGTCCCAAGCCCTGCCTGGGCTTTACCGTTCCCTTTGTCCCTTTTCTCGGTTCCCTTTCCAGACCAACCAGCCCTAATGAGATGAAGTACATAAGGAAGAAGAGTGTGAAGAAGAAAGGAAGAGAGAGAAAATTCAAATACCAAGAGTGAGATCATGAAAAATGCTGTCAAGATGAGAATACAAAGTCGAGAGAGAGAAAGAAGAAAGTAGAAAAAAATGGAATGTAAAGAGAGGAAGAATGAAAAGAGAGAGGGAAGAAGGAGAAAAGGAAGAAAGAGAGAAGAAAAGATGAAGAGAAATAAAGAAAGAAGTAAAAGAGGAATGGAAACTCCTTCAGAAACGCATTTGCTTCGTGATTCGAACTGTATTTCAAAACAATCGCCATCCAGACCCAAAAGTCATGTGTCACATATCCTCCAGAATTAGATGCGCTCCCTCGGAAACAACACATACTGCCCCACCGGCGGAGCCGTAGCCGCCGCAGCCACCGCTGTCTGCGCCCTCGCCCTTACTCTCGGCGCCCTCTCTGCCGCGTCTCCCTCTCCTTCTCCTTCCACAGCTCCCACGACCGAATCATGGCAAACCCGCGACTCACTCGCATGGCTCCTATGATGCGATTTTCTGAACCCCCCCGACGGCAGGAAAGAAACCATATCCGGCACGAAATCCTGCGACGCATGATTCTTACTCTCTTCCGCAGAGCCATCCGCACACTGAGGCTGGAAATGAGATTGAGCTGCAGACAGCGACTCGGACTCCTCTGCCCAGGTACCAGCCATTCTGCTCAAAGAACTACTGCTTGCGGTCCGTCGCGTAAGGGTCGTTCGGGAGGAGTTGCAAGAGCGGTAGGGTCTCCCGATGGAATTGGACCGGGAGGTTGAACCAGTCCCCGTGGTGGATGTACTGATGCGCTGGTCGGCGAGGGAGAAGGATCTGTTAGGGCCGCCCAGGGAGAGGGATACGTCGTCGTGGTACGCCATGGAGGCGTGGCATTGTCCGACGAGGAACTCGTAGTCGTTGTAGGCTTGCTTGTCGGGGTGGTGCTGGAGCATCTCTTGTTGGTAGTCGCATGGGATGAGTAATGCGGGGGATAGATTGCCGGGCTGAGACTTTGAAAACGTGGGATAGTCCGACGACGCTTTTGCACTGCTTGAAGAGATGCCGTGTTTGCTATCGGCGAGCGGCGGCGCGAACTGGCTGAGGGAGACGGAGTTGGGGGTGATGGCCTCGCTTTCGAACTGCGTGGAGCTGGTATTGCTGGCTGGACTGAGAGAGGGTACCTGAGATGCGGTGGGGAAGAACGCCTGGCTCGTGGGCGAGACGGTGTTGGAGTCCGAACCGAGTCCATACCGCATGTCAGTCGATGCGGTAACAGAATCTGTGATGCCGTCTCTGGACATATCTAGGGATGGCCTGTCCCACTCATAGTCACAGTTCGCTTCTGCTTCGTGCTCGTAGCAGTAGTCAACCACATCTTCCCAGCTCTCCCGTGCGGGAGTGCGCAGAGAAGACGAAGTCGGGGCTTTTGTGCCATTGGATCGTGGCAGTCCCAAAGCGTCCAAGGGGACGAGTGTGTCCGACACTCCGCTCCTTGACCGCTGAGATTTAGCCAGACGCCGCAGCGTGGGAACAGACTGGATACCGCGGAGAGAAGAGGTATTGCTGGCGATGCTCAGTCCAGATAGCCGGGAGAGCCCGTGGTGCTCTTCCTCCTCGGGAACATCTGGCAGAGCCGAGTCGGATGAGAGAGGCGTGGATGATGGAAGTGGCCACGTTGAGTCACGAGCGCCTAACAAGGCAGACGAGAACCCCGCATCAGTTGGTGAGTATTGCTGTTCCATCTGTGTAAGATATGAGGATCCGAAAGAACCAAATTCCTCAGTCCAACGTTCTCGAGGAAAGATAGGCGAGAATGGCGAGCGTGGCGCTTGCTGACGTCCGTGTTCCTCGATCAAACGTTCTGGAAGAAAGGTGGGTGAGTATGGCGAGTGTGGTGAGTATGGTGCCTGCTGACGACCCAACTCCTCAGAAAAACGGTCTAGAGGGAAGGTGGGCGAGAACGGCGAGTACGGCGCTTGCTGGCGGCCATGGCTGCCATGGCTGCCACTCGTTGAAGAATGCATGTGCACAACCGAATCAATCGTCGTTGACACACTGGATTGGCGACTAGACGTCCGTGGCGGGAGCGGCGGAGGTACCGTGGGCGGCAACAAGGCACTGGGCAGCTGCGTCGGAGATCGTGGAGGACGGGGAGGAGCTGACGGGGATCGACTCTTGCGAAGCTGGTCCTCGGAACGAATCTGCTTGAGCAAGCGGCGGGGTCCGGAAAAGGAAGCAGATGTATGGCGAGGTATAGGAATCAGAGGTGTGCGAGCGCGATCCTCAGTCACTTGCCCGGTATGGATTGCGCCCAGTGACCCCTGGGACAAGCTGCGAGGCAAGTGATGCGATGTGGCACACCTCTCGAGGGTAGAGACGCCGGTATGCGCCTTTGACAAGGCCCTAGGAGAAGACTGATCCCTCGGCTTATCAAGTGGTTTGTGCGCAACATGCTGAAAGTTGAATGGCAGAGAGATCTGTGGTCGTTTCGGCGCAGCTTCACCGCTGGAAGGCTTTCTTCTGAAAAACATGGATGGCAATATGCTTTCTTTACCTCCTCCTCCTCCACCACCGGCAGCGGCACTTGGGTCATTGTTAACATCGTCCGAGTACACAGAGTCGGTTGGTCGGTGAGCGCTACTCTCGCGATTGGACTTGCCACGGCGATGGAAGAAGGCTCGTCCAAAGTTTTGTATACTTTCTGGTCGGTCCCGGGACGTAGTGCTGCTGTCGATGGATCGAGTCGAAGATCTTCGGGCAAAGGATGAACTGTCCATTGTCAAATCCACGGGTACGCGGTCCGAGGCAGCCAGAGAGGACAGAGAGGACGACTCGGAGGACGCGGTTTTGTGCCCATGATGTCTCTGTAAGTAAGAAGCCCGCTTCATCTGCCTTGTAAGCTGTCTCAGCCTCTGGGGAGATGGAGGGCCGTCTACAGCAGGTGCGAGAAATTCAGATATGGCAGCACTCGAGAGCTGCTCCATGGACAGCGGATTTGAGGGTGAGCGTTGTGTGGAAGAGGGAGCGGAGGGTCGAGCTGCCTTTGGATGTTTTTTCGAGGCCGGTGTGGGTACGGCATCGTGGTGCCCGCCGGAACCGAACATCTTGACTGAGTAGGTAGTGAGCCGTCTTATTAGTGTGTGATGTCTAGTGTGTGATGTCTAGTGTCTGGTGCCTAGTTGTCTAGTGTCGTGTGTATTGTCTGGTGTCTCGACGGTGTCCCAAGTCTGGTGTCAGGGGGTGGGGCAAGGACAATGATAAACTTTTGGACCGTAACAACAAAGCTCGACAACAGCGCCGCCGGTTCTCGATCCGAGAGCTAAATTGCTTGCTATGAGGTGGAGCTGGGAATAGCTTTGGCATCGCGCCAGCCCGTGGGCGTTCAAGGCAATATGTATGTAAGCTCCTGTTCCGCACGTCTTTTTCTCAGATGATGGCTCGCCGTCGGGTCTTTGGCCGGTACAAAGACGCTGTGGGGTTCGACGCACAGGAAAGGTGTGCCGGGAGTCCGGGACGCGGAGATCACGAGCGTCTTGGTACCATCTGGTACCATCTGGTCCAATCTGGCTGACGGATGGCACCGTAGCATAGCAGCCCCCGAAGTCAGGCCCAGGGGCGGCATGGCAGGGATCTCGAGACCAGAGGAGGCCGGGGGTCGAGAGGTAGGTACATATGTACTCTGTAACTCCGTAGATATGGTCCTGGGAAGCTCAGACTCGGGATGGCATGGCGAAGCACGCCGTAGGCGTGTGTGGCCGGATCGACTCTAGCCTGTGATGCGAGCAAGGATCGTGGATGCAGAACAACTTAACAAGGCTTTGTTCTCGTTGGACGACGGCAGGCACTCCGTCGCCCCCAAGCTGTGCATATACCTATGTACGTACGCCCATCCATGTGCCGGAAGATCAGCTGGATCTTGACCTCAACTCGGATCCCGATCTGCTCAGTGCTGGACGTGGGTGGGTTGTTGACTTGTTGTCTGCGGCGAGCCGGCGACGCTTCAGCGTCGTGATTGTGTTGCGTGTTTGCGGCTTTTGCGAGGTACCTACCGCGGTGGCTTGGCTGGGCCCTAACAAGCATCCAATCAGAAAGCCAAAGTCGCCTGAACCTTTCCAACCAAATCTCCCATCCTTTCGCGGTCGATCCTTGTCGGGCGGTGGTGCATCATGAAATGGAGCTCTTGGGCTGGGCTGTCCACCTTGGCTGATTACATCTCATCAAGTCGACGAGGAAGCGAACTGAGCAAGATGGATTTGATAGCCCGGAGCGGAGCTAATGGCGCATCGCTTGGGCATTACCGGCGTTCCAGTCGCCCGGTACGATTGGCCGGGATGCCTCAAACCTGCCTCTCAAAGCCTCCTCATACCTAGCCTCCTCGAATCGAAACCCTCCTCGAACCTCAAACGCGCCTCAAACGACGTCGCACGGACCAAGAACGAGGCTAAAAGAACGACAGCATCGTCACCACTGAGCGAGCGTAGGTATGTACCTACCTACACATCATTCTTCCATTCCCGTGTACATGATTGCTCTTCCCGATTGGCATGTTGGCCGGGACGTTGGCCGGGACGTTGGCCGGGACGTTGGCCGGGACGTTGGCCGGGACGTTGGTCAGAACTCGTGTTTCCGTCCAGCATGAACACCCACTCGCCCACCGTGCGTGAGAGGAAGGATGGCTGTTCGTCTTACCTAGCTGGGCCGGCCAGGTTCCATGCAGGTACGAGAGCGGCTACGAGTTAGCCGCGGCCGCGGGAAGTGGGTGAGGCGCTTGAGGGCAGGAATCAAATGGAAATCGCCGGCTTCACGTCCAACGTTTTCAGGCGTACCCCGTAGGCGTTGGCGGCGCTGGAGCGGGCGTTGGAACTTTGAGCGGAGGCCTGTAGCAGAGGGCTGGAGCAGGGAGTGGTGAGAATCCTGCTTGGAGGAGAAACGCGTATACCGAATCGATGCTAGGGCTGTCCATGGGGCTGCACGGTGGCACCAACAGGGCTAGGCCCCATGGAAGTTGGACCCGCAGCGTCAAGGGGAGGTATCCACTACCAGGGGTTTGGCCCCTGGGGCTCAAGCCTCACGCACTCGTTGACGCCAAGCGAGGTCCGGAACAGGCCGGGCCCTAGGGATCCGCTAGGTACCGGTAGATACATCCCCATACAGTGGCTGCGACGTGCTGTACGGAGTAATACATAAGTTGTAACGTGCTGCAAAGGTGCTGCGACTCTGCGAGGTGCTGTTGGAATAGTTACCTAACTGCGTGGTGCTGCAAGGTACATATGTATGTACATATCTCCGGAGGTACCTCCGGAAGTATCTCTGCGCGGCACCCGCCTGAGCATCAAGTACCGTTGGGCCGACTCCTGTGGCCCCCGTCTTCCCTACGCAACAAGCCACATCGATGCCACATCGATGCCACTGGCAAGTGCTTATCTTGCAGAGTCTTGACTCTTGTCTGCTGGGTATACCTAGGCCTACATAGTCTCTGTTGTAGACCCTATACGATAGATTATACTCCGTACATGAAAATAGGCACCCCTTTGCTATAGTTTGTGTGTAAAGACACAATCGGTATGTACATACATACTCCATAATCGGCTCTATCTGTTTCCAGTCTTCATGTCCGATAAGTGTAGCCGCTGCGCCTTGCTGAATGAGCAAGCACCAAGCTTCCACGTCTGGTTGGTGCGCGGCCTCCCAAATAAACGCGACACAAGTGGGGACGCTTCACAAGCGACGTCGCGACTCGCGACTCTCGACTCTCGAAGACAGAAGGCTACTCCGTAGAAGGCTTGTCCATGTCAACCCTTCCTCTGTCATGGACGATATTTCCCATCATCGACACCGAACGCTCAGCCATACTCGAACTTGGCGTGGTGTGCTCAATAAAACCCTCAGCACGCCATGGTCCGCTGAATCGTGTCTTCCTGCCATCAGACACGGGACACGAGACGCACCAGGACCCGTGCCGTGGTGGCAGTTTGCCAACGCAGTAGATTTGGAAGATGACGCGCAGCTTCAGCTCTATGCGAAGACTGCTCGTACCTGCACCTCCGCTTCATGCATTGACTCATTGAGATGGTCGAATCGGATCCCGTTCTGGTCGATTGGGTTTTTTTTGGATTCGGATCCGAAGAAGCGCAACGCGTTTAGACTTCGGAGTGGAAGTTGTAGGCATCAAGGAGCTAATTACACGAGACCTTGGAGAATGTGTGGGCGGTACAAAAGGCACGCGCATTGGGCATTGCCAATTGGTGTGGCACAGTGTACAGTGTAAAGTGACCTGCGTACGAGGTTCGCCGCGAGCCAAAGGGGCAAAGACTCAAGAGGTCTTGATTGTGTATCATGAGCTTGTTGCCAGTGGCCACAAACTCCGTAGGTACAACTTGGTCTGCATGGATCGATTGGCAACTTGGTTTTGTTGGATTTCAATTGAGCCTTATCTGTTTCGATTGATTATCCTTTATTTTTGGACAGGAAGAGAGAGCATGAAAGACAACATTGATGAAAGGGCACACGGTGGCGGCAAATGTCAGTCCTGAATCAAAAAATGTACATATGTATGTACTACGCAAACGTGTACATACCGAAGCGAAGGACATGTGGCAGACACGTGAGATACGAGTGACTTCCACACGTACCCCCGCAGCGCGATTTTCAACTTCTTATCCCCCTCATCCCCTTGCTAGTAATTGGTGGAAAACGGTTTTGTTCAGCCAAGCCTTGGTATATCAGACGATCCAGCTTTGAGAACGGGACATCCATTGTCATTAGCGTCATATGGCTCGCTCGCAAAGAGAACGATCTTACTCACCTTACGCACATCGCGCTACAACCACACACGTGTCTGGTGACGTAACTAACACGAAGAGTTACTTCTTCTCAATAACTTGGCAACGTTGTCTCGGGACAGGGTCTCGGTCCAGCGCCACAGATGTCCACGGGTGCCGTGGACCCCGAGAGGACGTGTATGACTTTGAAGTTTGTACGCTTTGGACGAGGTACGGCATTTCTTTCAGCCCAGATAATATGTCTCTCCGTCTCTCACATGCATGATGCTTGTGCGGGCAACCCGTGTAGACAGTGTCCACGATTGTACATACCAGCATCAGGATTCAGAGGCTCATGCGCTCAACAATTCGTTGGCACCCAAAACAGAGGCCCAACTATACTTACATACCTTTGTTGGAGCGGTGCTGAGGCGAATATCGGTATGTACATACGGAGTACATTATACATACCTATGTAACCTATGTACATAGGTATGTACATATGTACATACTCGTAGATTGACCAAGTCTCCGGTATCATGCATGTGATGAAAGAGGGGCGGCTTTCCCCTGGAAGCATGTCCACTCCAAGCTTGCCTTGTTTGTGGTTCTCGCGACACCAGATTGGTCTTTGCCATGTTTCCCAATTCCCGGTGCCAAGAACCGCTGCCTTGTCCCCTCCCCTGCGACCGCTTTGTCAAAGTCGATTGACTCGATTCACCAAACTGTTGTTCCGTGGCATTCTCAACCTGCCAAGACCGGCCCCCGTACGAAGCATCTGAAGCGCCACGCGGCGCCACGTGCTCTCATTTGCCCGCAAGCATTACCCCAGGATAATTACCTAGGGAAGGAAGACGGGACCGCGGGTATGATTTCGGATCGCACTCACGCATTTGTACCGAACGACCGCTTACCGGTAAAGTGGCGCATTGGGAAAGTCTATAATAATGTACCGGACGAATGCATGTGTACCAGGGGATGGATAATATGTGGTATCTTATCCTAAAGTGACAGAACGAGGACAGCATATGTGTGTATGTATGTACTCCGTACATATGAATAGCAGTGACGGCAGACCTGAACCTGAGATCTGAGAGAAAAGGCGAAACGGACAACCGGACATAACATGCGGACAAGGCGCTTTCTGTGGATGCAAGATCCATGTTGCTTCTTGCTTTTGGCTCTTGTGTGTGTGGCATGGTGTGTGTGTGTGTGTCCTTTTTCTTACTTTTCTTTTTTGGCTGTTGGACTTGCTTGTATGTTGCAAGTTGCAACTTCTTCTTTCTGGTGCAGCGCGGGCCCCAGAATACATACAACGGGGACGGTGGCCGCGGCCCCCAAGTAACAACGCCCCGGACTTGCACCAGGATGCATACTTACAAGTTACAGCCTACGGAGTACGGAGTACATATGTAGGTACCTATTCAGCATATACTCCGTACATACTCTCTATTTTATAACTCTGTATTCTGTATGTATTCTGTATTCTGTTCTGTACGCGGGGAAAAATCAGCACACCTAAGGGATGACTTTACGGCAAACGTCCTATCCGTAAAGTGTCTTTGGGGGCGCTATGTATTTTCAGCTACATCTGCTTCTTCAGCGCTGCCAAGACAAGGCTGGGTGACGGGCTGGGACTCGGGAGGTGCGGATGGCAATGGGGGCATAAACGGTCGGTCGATAAAGCGGCTCGTACGACTCGGCCGGAACTTGGAAGTCTGAACTCTGGACACAGCACATCATCAAAACCCCGTCTCACGGAGAAGTTGCCGGTGGTGTTTTTTTTTATCTTCTTGTTCTCCGCACAATTGTGATTTTTTCCTTTTCCATTTTCGTCGCAAAGTGGGGCTGTCATCGATTTCATGTCGGCAACATGAAGACTCACGAAGTACGAATTATTGTATGTACATACCTACGTTTGGCACTTCCTTTCTCATGGCTTGCTTTCTGCCTTGATGACTCCCCAGGTATATGTACATTTGCCTCTACGGAGTACATACATACCTATTCGTAATCATAGCCAGACGCACATATGGTCATGCAACAGGGCATTGACATGCAATGCAACGTGGAGATTCCTTCCAACTCCTACCGTCGTCTGTGCGAGAAGAGGGGTTTTTTTCCCCATCGCCACGCATATATCAGCATTTTGCAGCTCAGTCAGCCCTGGCACATAATCATCAAGCATTGCCCATCAAGAAGCCCAGCATGCTGAAGTCTGAACCCCGGCTGTGGTTCGCGATGTTTGGGTCCCAGAGTGGACGTTCTGCGCGTTCTTGGGGGGGTGGGGGGTTGTTATCAAGTTGTGAACGGTGGCACGTGCTGGTCGTGAGGGGGCGGGACCGGCACCGATTGAGATTGACTTGCCGCGAAAAATAACATGCTTGTTTGCAACGTTTCTTGTTCCTTGTTGTTTCTCCTCCAGAAATCCTACCCTGCCATTGTTGCGGCCCCAGCTTCTTGCTTCTTGGGCCTAATTCATTCAGGGCTGGGCTTAAACGGGGCTCAGAAACTTCAACGTGTGGAGGACTACTCTTTCTTGTACGGACTCCGGAGTATGTACGGAGTAGGGACTGGGGAGATCTGGCGTTGGCTCTCAACCAGGTACGCCAAAAGCTGTCCCGGATCCCTTCTTGCTTCTCGCGGAGTCTCGGTCACCGACGGATGCACGGCAAGGCAGGGGGCGGGCCCGATGCACAAGGAAGCCTCGGAAGCGTTGCTGTCGTATTCAAGATACCCAAGGTAACCACCTAACCTATGTACGGGAGTATGCGTGCTTGCTGCTGACCCAGGATATGTAATCGGTAGGTACTCCCACCGATAGCCATACGGAGAGGTAGAGAACGGCTTAAATGACAGATTGGTCCCGTCAGCATGGAGCAAGACGTGCATTTCCAGTACTAATGAGTAAGATGCAACGTGGAAGACCACCAAACGCCAGGGCCAGGACCAGGTCCCTTCTAGATCCCTCACATCCAAAATCTCCCGTTGCCATACCTACATACTTCAAGTTACCTGCATCGCCCATGACCAATCATCCAACTCTCTTTTCCTTCCTTTTTTCCCCGGGTCATCTGTTTGGCCCCCTCACCAAGCCCCTCTCTTCTTAACGTAACGTCAACCAGCTTAACACCGCAACGGTGGTGGCATGCATGTCCCAATTTTCATCATCCCATTCTTTTTCTTTTTCTTCTTCTTTTCCTCATACGTACGTGTGTATATAACGTTAAGTTTATATATAGGTAGTTGTAGTCGTAATAATTTATTTATACTCGCTTATACTGGTGGGTTGCGGTGCGGGGTGGCACTTTTGCATGCGGACCCCTTTATATAGAGAAAAGAATATACGCAGTGAGAGAGAGATAAAAACGAATGATGAATGGGTCGGTGTTGGATCAAAGACGTCTGTTACAGATACCTACTCCGTACTCCGTAGGTACCCGCATGATGCGCACATGTACTCCGTACAATGGGCAACGTTGATGAGACAAGACAGCCGGATAGCCGACAGGGCGGATCCCTCGCCAATCGGGGCAGCGCCGCAGCGGCGTCGTTAAGAAGGAAGAGGGAAAGAGGGAAAGAGGGGGAGGGGCCGAAATATCACGCATGCAGTGCAATGAATCTCTTCTGAAGGTCGTGTCTCTTTGCATGACATGGAAGGATGACTCGGCATGACGCAGGCCGGCATGCGATGTTGATCTCTTCTTCGCACGTCGTTAGTTTTTTCTTTGATCTCATGTTCGTTGCTTTGATTCATCGGGCTTTTCTGCCTCAATGAGCGGCATGGAGCTGGGAGAGCTTAACTACATATAGAGAGAGCTGGTACTTAGTAACTTACATGATAATCCGTAGAGCTGACTCGATTAAGGTATAGGGCATAGATGTCTCACTCCGCCTTCTTGACACAATTGATACCTAAGCAACTCTCACCCCCACTCCAACCCGTCAAGCGGTAAAATATTCATCATCTGATCCAACGCTGCAAGGTCGGACGGGATACGGGGGCAACGTGCCATCGGGAAGCCAGTAACTCAATCCATCTAGCCTTCCTGTTTACCGTTTCTGGCCCGTCCCTCTTTATACGTCATTGTACAGTATACGCATGTAGGAACTGGTCGGAAAGGGCTTACCTCTTTCGGGGACGAGCCGTTGCACAGATGACATTGATGCCACGAACGGCTGTGCGCATAAAGAAGCACGGCGCGGCTCGGCTGGGCAAGTCGGTGTGAGGAGGAACAGCGGCACAGGGAAAAGAGGTCCAGCTGGATTGCGCGCGCTCTGGGAATGAGGTAAATAGAAATAAGGATGCAGAACGGACGACAGAGGACCGAAAGCCGAGGAGGAGTCTACTGTCTAATTATCTGGTAGTAGGCGAGTCGCGCTTCAGTCGAGACCAAGCCCGTCGTTCCGTGCGAGGGAAAATCTGGCGGTGGTCATCATGGCAGATGCTATCGTCGCGGGTATCCTGTGAAGCTGTGGCCACACCAAGACCCATCACGAAGGAGTCAGTAACGAGACGTGATGCTCCTTTGCAAATATGCTGAATAAATATCTCCAATTGGTTTCGCGGAGGTTGTCCGAGTGACCGATGGCACCATGCCTCGGCACGACTTCCTTCGTCCATCGCTCGTTTCCACGGCTCTATAAATCAGGTCCTTATTTTTCACGTGGGAAACACGATCATGTGGACTCAATTTACTCAAGTCGCAGGTCAACACGTGTAAGACCTGGGCTCCTCTAGTTTATGCACTAGAAGTTATTGATCTAAGCAGCCATATGTATCATCTGACGCTACATTGGAAGTGAAACACGCATATGAAGAGCCATACCTGAGGACGTAATTTAGATCTTCGCGTTGTCCAAATATGAGAAAAGCGCGAACAAGAACACGAGAGAGAATGCAAAAGTATGGGGATGTAAAGAAGGAAGTAAGAAACAAACACATATACATATATGTATATATACACTCCGTATAGAGAGACCAAAAAGTGAAAAGAAACAAAAAGAAGACCATCCACGTCGCGCTTGACTTGAAAAAGTGTACACCTGCGTGCTCGAAAAAAAATAGTAAAAAAAGGTACAGAAGCATGCCTCTAGGGTAATGGACCGGGAAGAAGAAACTCAGGCAAAAACAAAACAGTATAGAGAATCAGATAGTATGGCGCGTAGACGTGACCTGCTCTTCCCTCCTTGAAATATTAGCGTGCAGAGATTCAATACCTCGACCAGCGTGCACATCGAGTCTTTCGATGTCCGCGGTGCCCAGACAAGGTAGTTTGCCATGTACAAGCATGGCCAAGTTGATCCAGACATACGATACGGCCGCCCAACATGTCCCATTACTTTTTCGCGTCGACCACACAACCTCATTGAGGACTCCGAAGTGCGTCATGTTCAGGTTCACCAACGCCATCATCACGTTCTGAGTCTTCCTGAACCTCCGACAACAGAGCCTCAGAGATCGCGAGCTCTGCACATCCCGAGCTTCCCCCCGTATTCTCTGCAATGCAATCGTTGTAGAATAGACTGGCGCGTATGCTGGACCGTATCCGCTGCAGGGACGGTCTACGCGCCCAAGTGACGGGGCTGTCCCGCAGAAACCCGTCTTTCACCACCGTGCTCACTGTTGATGATAGCGGTGACGGAGAGATGAAGGGCCTGGGCCCGGGGCGATGGCTATTGGTACGCGAGTGCTTTGTATCAGATCGAGGAGTCGTTGGCGGCTCGGGAGGATACCCAAGGGTCGCGCCAGGGTCTCGCGTGGGAGGGGTCACGGCGGAAGCTCCAGCCATGGACTTTGAGGCAGATCCAGCTGCCGCTACTTCGGCAGACTTAGATCTGTTGGCACGAGGGAGGAGGGATGATGAGCTGGACCACGATTCTTGACAAGAATCCTCTGCCCGTGTCCCTGCTGGTAGCTTAACTGCAAACATATGCGGAGCACTATCTGGCGCCTCCTTTCGTTCCACCGCGGGCACCGGTCGTCTGTCTGGACAGCCTTCTGACTTGACAACGCCCACGAAGCTTACTCTCGAAACTCTGCTAGATCGACGGGACCGAGGCGATGGTGTCACGGGCCGCGGCGCTTCCTGCGCACCCAGAGCTAGCGCCGCTGCCTCTTGTTCGTGTCTGTCCAAGCCAATGTTCTCCTCAATGCCGTCTACTTCGGACAGCAGATCCTCGTCGTCCAGTGCTTTCTGCTGTCGGCCGCTTGTGATCAAGAAGACTCCAAAAAAGGTGAGCAGACAGCCGCCAACAAAGTAGGCGGCTTGCTTCGGCGTCGTCTTTTCAAAGTCGCGGTACAAGATGGCGCTGCCCAAGATGACGCTAAGTGTGAAGAGCACAAACTGAATGGGTATGACCTGCGTAGAGTCGAAATGCTGGAGCGCCTTGTTAACGTATCGGATCTGCATGACGGCAGTGGAGAGCAGAATGGAAAGGAGTACGTATGTCACAGGAGTGGCGAACGCTCTCCACAGCGTCGATGACAGCATGGACGACACTCCTTTTGTTGCCAACGCCGTATATCCACCTTAAATGCATTGATTCACATTAGCAGACGTTATATGTCGCAAATATTGACGTACAGCAATGTGTATCACTTCGCAAACGTACCAAAGAGCCCTACAAGACCCAAATCGATGAGTATCGTACGTCTGCCGTATCGGTGACTTGCCCACATCAACAAAATAATGAAGGAAATTGTCACGCCGAGATATATTTCAAATGCCGTCGTCGTAATGGCGTCCCAAACATCGTGAGGCTCCAGCTTCGTCTCTTCCTGCTTGGCGCTGAAAACAACCGTCACTACTCCGGCGACTGCAATCACGACGCCCCAAAAGTCTCGGACGCGGAAGCGTTCGTGGAACATGACGGGGGCTATAATGCAGTTCGATATCAGCGCCACCACGCCAAGCGGCGACACGATGGACGCAGGAGCAAAGCCGTACGCCAGGAAATTGCCCATTTCGCCCACAGTGATGAGAATCTGGCCGAGCCACCAGTACGGAGACTTCAGATACGTCGATGTAGCCTTTTCCTCCTCGTTCTTTATTCCATCATCGTCTGAGCTCTCGGTTGATTGCATCGAATTTGACAATGGGTCGGCTTCGTCATCCCGTCGGGGTTCGTGTTGCGTCGAGTCACTGAGAAGGCCTGAAATGCCGGCCTTTCTGGCTCCATCTCCATCGCGCCCATCATGCGCATCTGAAGCCATAGATATAGTCCCGTATGAGCCAGCAGTACCGTTCCTCCGCGACAGTCTCGACGGAGCACGAGCTCTTTGGCGTACCCGTGCGCGTTCCTTGTGAAGGCGGGTATGGGCGTATCGCTGAACGTTGAGCGCCAGTGCGATGAAAACGTTACCAACAATGGCTGTCACGATGCCGATGAGCGAGGACCATTCTTCCAGAACCTCGCCGGGATCATTTGGGCCATGGGAGCTGGTCGGCGTGGCTAGAGCCGACGTCGCTAGGCTCAGACGAGTCGCCGTGGACCGTGAAGGAATCGCTTCTGCGAAATCCATCGATACCCGACGGGCGTTCGATTTGGCCAGCAGATTTGGCCAGCAAGCGCAGTCACGGCCGCAGTCGCAGTCGCAGGATGTGTTGAAGTCCGAGGCGGGAGGTGAATTGGAAGCTCGGAGGAGGAGGCGGTCCCAGACTGACAACGAAGCGCGATCATCGGGTCAGGGATCGAAGTCTGAAGAAGGAGGAATGATGGGAAATTAAAGAAAATGAAGCCTGGCTATTGCTTGGTCCGACGCAGCAAAGTCATGACAAAGGACGTGGTCAAAATATCCTTGAGGCTAAAAAGAGCTCCTGGTCGTCGACTCCGTCGGTCAGCTTGCCGATGGCGATGGCATTTCGTCATGGCCGTACAGTGTTAAAATAAGCTTGTAGCAAATGATTCAACGGCCAGGCGCTAAATTGTAATTTGTGGCCCACTATGGTGTGGGTAGCGCACGGGTGCAACTATCGTCAGAGCTCCATGACTTTCTACGTGCTAACTTGTACTTGAACCTCGATTCCATTTCCTCTCATCGCAGTCCACCTGAAAAACTTCCAAGGATATCGTTCAAACGAATCGTTGCTCGCCATCAGAACCTCGCTATAGTTTCGATCCTCTCTAGGCACCGAAGCCCGTAAACTCGATAATTGGTATCACCTTCAGTGTCAAACGTACGTGAGATGGGCTCGCCAGCGTCCTCTGAGCAGACCAACATGGTCATCCGCTCGATTATCTCATCAGGTTCTTATTCACCAACGGCACTCGGCCACCTGCGTCAGCCCGTGCCCAATGATATGCCGCCAGAATTAGATGCCAAAGTCTTTACGTTTCAGGATGCCTTCGAGGATCTTCTTGTAGCATCCAAGGGGCAGAACCTGCCAGATATCAGAAGTCGCCATCAGCAACGACAACTTCTTTGGAGTATGTTTCCTACAGGGGAACCCACTTGGTTCTGGCTTCGTCGCCTGGAATCCCAGGGACTCGTGCGGCCAGTTGATCCATTTGCTTTCATGACGATGCATAATCCTATGTGGTCGACCGTATTCGAGGAAGGGCCTCATCTCAAGGCCATAGACCTGTGGGGGAGCGGTCAAACGGACGACAACCGTGGATACGGCACCACGAATATTGGTTTATTCGAGAGGATGAAGAGGGCACTCGGGGAGATGGAGAGAGGAATTTTTGGAAATAGCTCCGGGACGGACGACGCGAAGCGCTGGGATGAAGGAATGCAGCACCGAGGCCTTTCGAATCTAGATGAGCTCTTTTCTGAAGTTTCATCGCGCTTCAGAGACAGCCAATCTTCATGGGATGCGTTTTTCAAAAGCGTCTTTCACACTGAGAATAGCGACCTTCGTGACAAGAGTCAAGGCCCCCTTACACACCGTGACAAGCAAGAGGTCGTGACGACCGAGAAAGAACATATCGATCGGTTTGGCTACCTGCACAAAACCGTCACCCGCAAGATGCTAGACGCAGAGGGAAAGGAAGTGGGTATGGAGACGTATGTTACAGTCCGGCCCGCGGGTGAGCACATTGACAAGACCGATGATGAAGGAAGCAATCGGTAGAGTCCGCTTGAAGCCTGAAATGGCGAGGAAAAGCCGTTAACGCAATGTCAAGACCTGTATATACTGTGAATACTGGGAGGCCTGCCTCCCCTACGACATATTATGTATCCACCATTTCCCCTCAATTCAATACTACGAGTCTTCTTTTCAAAATCACTCATCAAGTAGGAAAGTGGCAGTCAAAATGGAACGCCAAGCTTTTGAGAACAAATGGAAACTATTCTCCCCATGCGAAGTAACGAAAGCGCCAAAATATATTAATTTCAGAATTCCTCACAAATCTGCTGCGTTTTGCTATGATTCTACTTCTTGCCTCTTACGGTCGCCTTTTTCTTTCTCGTCATCCTCTTTCGTGCTATGAGCCTCTGCTTGATATCTTCAGCTTTATCCTGCTTTGGCTCGCTAACATGTTCGACCCCTGATTTTTCGCTACCCTGGCGAGCATTAGTTTTTTTCCCATTTTGCCTTCCTTTCATATTTCTCCCGGCTCCGGCTGGAGCCTGTTGCTGCTGCTGTTGTTCTTGTTCTTGCCCAGCCTTGTTTCGTTCTTGCGATATTTGGGCCGATTTCTCTTCAGCGGCGCGCCTCCTTTGCACTACATTCACGTTCTCAATGGAGAACTCTGCAATCAGTCGCTGTTTCCTCCCGCTTTCGTCCTGCAGTTGATGCCCATTGAGAAAACGCAGGCCCATCAAGGCCCAATGGTGCGATGTGTACTCGATGAAACCGTAGCCTCGACTTTTGCCAGCGCCGCTCTTCTCGTCGACTTTGGTTCCCTGATTACTTTCAAAGACGACCTTAGCTTGCCGCACAATTCCTTTGCCTTTCAACTTCCGCTGACGTTCCAGTTCCTTGGCGTCCTTCCCGTCGCGCGCATTTTCCTCCTTGGAAAGAGGCTGCCGACGACCCTCCTTCACATCAGTCGCGAAGCCGACAATAGCTTTCCTCGCCAATTCCTTCAATTCTTTAGAACCGTAATGTCGCGGCAAGTTTCTCAGCGCCAGACGAGTCAAAGACACATGCAGACTGGGATTGCTTAGAATCAGCTTCTTTCGTTGTGCAGCACTAGCCTGTCGCATCTGAACTTCAGAAGGACTCAATAAGTCAAACAGGGGAGATCCGCGACTGATGGCACCTTCAGACAAAAGATACAGCCTGCGCTTATCCTTTTCACGCCGTTTTGCCAGCGAGTTGTCTGCAAGATTGGCCGCTTCTTCCTTGTTCACAGCTTGGGCCACTTGAAGAAGACGCCCGTCCATGGTATATTTTCCAGTAGGATCAGCATTTTCGTCCATCAGAAGAGATGGCTTAGAATTAGAAGCTGAAGCCTGAGAGCGAGGTGCGTTCTTGATACAATTCTTAGCATCTGGCCCCCGCACAAAGCACACGAAACCAGTACCGGCGGCCTTCTCGGTAACTTTGTCAAAAACAACACGAGCGTATCTCACGGCGCCAAAATGCGAGAAGAACGCTTTCAGCTGTTCATCTGTCGTAGTAAAAGGAAGATTGCGGATAAAGACGGTCGAAGTATTGTCCGTAGTATTCGGTTTCAACGAGCGCTTGTTCATGTCTGCTTTATCTTGCTCATCCTCCTCATCTTCCTCATCATCTTCATCCTCAATATTTTGCATGTGGTTTTTCATGAAGTTTTCCAAATCGGCATCAAGACCATCATCTTTGCCTTTCTGAGGATTTTGTTCTTCACTTCCCGTCGACGACGTGTCGTCTTCCTCGTCTTCCTTAGCGGGTGCTTCGTCGGCCTCGGGCCCCTCAGATGGTGCGTCAGCCTCTTCATTTTCCTGTTCTTTCTCCTGCTGCTCGTCCCATGTTGCTTTGTCCACAGCATAATCAACAGCCAGTGTGCGCCCATCAATCTCCTTGCCATTCACACCTTCCACAGCATTCTCCGCATTTTTCTTCCCGCGAATGGTAACGAAACCAAAACCTCGGAGTTTCCCATTTTTTTGTGGCAGGTCGGCGTATTTAACCTTGCCATAGCTCCTAAAAAGCTGAGATAGATGTTCTGAGGTTTTGATGCTCCAGGGCAAATTTCGAATGATAAGCTTGGGTGGCTTTTGGGCCTCTGCTCGAGCTCGCTTCGATGATTCCGCTTCATGGATCGCTTCGGCGGTGCTGCGTTTTCGAGGTTCAGCTATATCGATCCGTATACGTTTGCCATCCCACTCCGCCTTATCCAACGTGTTTTTGGCAGCGACAGCATCGTCGGCATCCGCTAACGTGACGAAGCCGTATCCTCTGGATTCCTTCGTCTTTTGATCTACGACCACAACAGCATGCTTCACAGGGAAGTGCTGCGAGAAGAACTCTGCTAGCGCCTCATTGTTGATGCCAGTGGGCAGTGATCGGACGAATAGTGACCGTTTTTCTTCTAGTCGCGCCTTCTTTTTACTTTGGGCTGATTCAATGCCAGTGTCTTCCACGGTCAATGCCGGATTTTCTTCAGTTTCCGACCGTTGTCTTTTGCGACCATGAGTGACTGCGTCGGATGGCATTGTAATTGATGTCGAAGATGTCGTACTAGGAGGCCAATTCGACACTTGACGGATGGTTTATCGGCGGAACGTGCTGTTCCGGAAAGATAATTGACTTCTGTAACAGTTTGACTGGCAGTCTGAAGCAGAAAAATCAAAAAGTTCCACAAACGCCCCGCCCCTGTTCCCTTATCTTATCGCACGTGATGGCGGGGCTCTCTCTGGCATAGCCCGCTAAGCCAAATTAGGCCTATTGTTTACATTGGCCAAGTGCATTATTATGCGACGATCTAAACAAAGATTTGGGCATCATTTTTAACGCAGGACAACAACATTCAACAGCATTAGCAACAACAGCATATACCGCAGGGAAAAAAAGGCGACCGAATTGAGGCTACAGTTTTTATACTAGCGATGCCTTCGCAAGTCCCGGGCCGTGCAGCCAAAGCGTCAGTCGCAACAACAAGAAAGCAGGCGACTGCCGCAGTCAAATCTCGCGGATCAGGCGCATCGCGCACAACCTCATCCACGGTAAAATGTGTCGATACTCCAGAGACCACGTTACGGACGAAAATCTGCGCCATTTTTCGCGACTCACAACGCACGACCGCGACACACAGAAAGCTTGCTGTGAACCTACGAAAGATTCATGAATCATGCTGTTATGAGTCCGCCGAATCTGTTAGCACCACGCACAATGACTTTGACGAGGCGGCCTTCAATAGAGAGTTTGTGCGCTGCGTTCTGAAAATAATGCCGATAAAGAAGTCAGAAAGCGCAGGCGAAAAGTGCATTCGATTTGTCGGGTTCTATCTGCGACACGCCCACGAAAAGGATAATGAGATCCTAGGTGATGTCGAGCCGGATACAAGTCTGATGCCGGAAACCCCCAGTACAAGACTTACTGCAGAGATCTTGGAGGAAGTGGTAATTTTAATGACGGCAAAAGACAAGTACGTCAGATATCGGTCCACACAGCTTGTTTCGCACATCATCAACTCCCTGGACGCCTTAGACGACGACCTCTTCCAGAAGCTGCGCCACGGGCTGTTGAAGAGAATTCGTGATAAAGAGGCCATGGTGAGATCTCAAGCGGTACTTGGCCTCGGACGTCTGGCAGGCAACCAAGCCGAAGGCTGCACGAATTCGGATGATAGTGATGGCGATCAGGCAGCAGATTTTCTGGGAAAGCTCTTGGAGGTGATGCAGAACGACCCTAGTGCAGAGGTGCGGCGCTCTTTGCTAGTCAATCTTCCCATTCTTCCGAATACTCTGCCTTTTTTGCTGGAGAGAGCTCGAGACCAAGACCCTGCCACTCGCAGAGCGGTTTACGCGCGCTTGCTACCCGCACTGGGCGATTTTAGACATCTATCTCTGTCTATGAGAGAAAAACTTCTGCGATGGGGACTCCGTGATAGAGATGAAAATGTTCGAAAAGCGGCGGGAAGATTGTTTAGGGAGCGGTGGATCGCAGATTGTGCAGGCGTGACGCAGCCAGACGACGGCGCCGCAGCTGAAGCAACCCCGATCAGTTTCGACGGACTGCTTGAACTGCTTGAGCGCATCGACGTCATCAACTCGGGTGTTGAGAATGGAGTCGGTCTCGAAGCAATGAAGGGCTTTTGGGAGGGCCGACCCGACTACAGAGATGCCGTCACCTTTGACGATCGTTTCTGGGAGACGCTTTCGGCCGAGTCCGTATTCATGGCGCGAAGCTTCAATGACTTCTGTCGCAGTGAGGGCAACGGTCGGTACGAGTCGCTAGTGGAAGAGAAATTGCCCGAAGTTACCAAGCTTGCTTTCTACTTGGAACGTTACATGCAGGTTCTCGTTGAGACTCTCAAGAGAATTGACCAGCAAGGCGCTGAAGAGGAGGAGGAAGGGGAAGAGCAAACCATTGAGCAAGAGTTCATTGTCGAACAGTTGCTTCACATCGCACTCACATTAGACTACTCGGATGAAGTCGGTCGCAGAAAGATGTTCACTTTACTACGGCAGTCCTTGTCGATCCCCGAACTCCCAGACGAGATCACCAAGCTCACGGTAGAAGTTCTGCAGTATATTTGTTCTCCGGATGCCGCTGGCGAACGAGAATTCTGCAGTATTGTCCTTGAGTCAGTTGCCGACGTCCATGACACAATTATCGATGAACCTTCTCCAGATGATGCTGAGGACAGCTTCCAATCCGCTCGATCAGAGTTGAGCCGTGGGAGCACGCCGGGCAGCGATAAAAAACGAGGCAAGAGCGTGGAACTGAGTGAGGACGACGCTCGGCGGAAGGCAGTCAAAGAGATTGTCGTCAACATGAAATGTCTCTACATTGTTCAGTGTATGCTGACGCATGTGGTGGGAAATCTGAAGGACAATCCCGATCTGGTCTCGATGCTGAACAATCTTGTCGTTCCAGCTGTACGAAGTCATGAGGCCCCAGTACGAGAGAGAGGACTCGTGTGTCTTGGTTTATGCGCCCTGCTCGATCGGTCACTAGCCGAAGAGAACCTGAGCCTGTTCATCCATTTCTTTAACAAAGGACACACCGCCCTACAAATCACGGCGCTGCATATTTTGACGGACATTCTGAATGTTCACGGCTGCCAACTCATGTCATCTACACCGGCCTTACTCAAGGTCTACATGAAAGCCGTCAGAGGAGGGTCGAAAGCCCCAGAAGTTCAAGCTGCAGCCGTCGTAGCTGCTTCCAAGCTGCTGCTGGGCCGAGTCGTTAACGTGGAAGAAGCTTGTGAAGAGCTTTTGAGATCTTTGGTGGTCGCTTACTTTGACCCGTTTTCAGCAACAAATCAGCCCGTCAGGCAAGCGTTAAATTACTTCCTTCCTGTTTTTTGCTTTTCTCGAGCAGCGCATCAGGATATGATGCGAGCCGTCTCTTTGCCGGCGTTACATTCTCTGCTGAATCTGCGAGATGGACTGGACGACGACGATATCGATGTGGAAGAGGACATGGTCAGCATGTCCGCGATTGGGGCGTGCCTGGTTGACTGGACTGATCCACGCAAGTGCTATACGTCCGGCTTGGCCTTAGATACGGAAAAGAAGAACGTCAATGGCGATGTTCACCTTCAGCTCGGAGAAGATATCATCGAGCGGCTGCGCGGCAACATCAGCAGTAAGTCAACTCATAGTGTTCACAGGAGCCCGCAAGCACAGGACAATGCTAACAGACAAAAATCTTCAGAGGAGGAGAAGAAGTTGATCGCCGGACTACTGGGCAAGCTTCACGTATCTCCGTCTTCATCTGAAACCAAACTCCGCGACCTGTATGCTTCCGTCAGCGACGCTGTTCAGGACGGCCTATTAAGCGACGCGACGAGCCGCAACTCGTTGTACAAGATCCATGTCAGTTTGGGCAAGATCGTCAACAGTATGGACGATCAGCAGCAATCCAATAGACGCACCGGTCGCAGCGTCTCGGTTGCCAATGAAAGGCACCCCACTGAAGAGAGGACTATTGTGGAGGAGACGAATATCAAGGAACAGGACAGCGATCAAGACACAGTTGTGCAAGAGCAGAGCATAGAGTTTTCGACCGTCGTGGACCCATCAGAGCAGGAGGACACGGAGATGAGTGGTATGTAACTGCTGACTTTGTCACGAAGCACTTGAAGATGTACATATGTAAAGCAGTAAGACCTGAATGATATCCAATCACAGAGACAAGGGAACATCGTGTCAACTGCGATGGAAATGCACGTATCTAAGTTAGAAAAAGGAGATTCAAATATATTGGTGTCCCTCTGCTCCGTCGGTCGAGAGTCTGAGATGGATTAAGCTTGTTCAGAGTCATGAATGGGTTGATTTGTATTATAGCGCATATGCCATGGGAGAAGACTTCTATGGCACTGTGGAACCGGCTGTGCCCAGTCCAAAGAGCAGACTGCCTAAGCCAATGTTGATTGCCAAATGCTGCGCAAGGGTCCATGCCGCGCAATAAAGATATTTGGGCGAGAAGACCGTCCATATAAAGAGATGGGTCCTCAACGCAGCGCATGCAGCCATGACAGAAGCCGTGCTTGTCGTGGTAAAAACGGTGAGAAGCACAAGGTGCAGTTGCAAAACAGGCCGTTGGCTCTGACCCTGCTTGTGCTGTTGTATGAGGAGCACGTTGGTCGCGAATACCCAAAATATTGGCACAGCCCAGTTGCTGATGAAGGTAAGCATACCAACCGCGACGATGTTGAAGTCCCTGACGCCGTTGTATGCACTGGATAAATCAACAGACGAGATCGCGTTGGAGCCACCCGAGGCAAAGAACGAAGCATACTGGAGCAGGATGGATGTCGTGGAGATTTCGGTGACAGTGAGGTTGGAGGACGCGAGACATTGGTAAATAATCGTCGAAAAGAACAAGAGAGGCACATTGGTGATGCGGGATTGTGTCATGGCCAGAATAGTATAGGCATGGTGAAGGAGTTGTGCTGATGGTGGTTTCGCGAAATCAGTATCAACAATGAAATGAGATGGGATGTGATGCAAGAGACGGAGGTGAAACGAATTTTCATGCTTACCTGACGATATGGCCTTTGTACCACCTCGAAGAGCCTGACAAACGGCAAAGCAAGCTACTGCTGCAAGCAATAGAAAGACGAGACGAGCTCTTGAAGGTAGTGACTGCCCATAGAACACCTCGTTCAGTGTCTTTGCAAAGCCGGTGACGAGTTCTGGGGCATCCTCGGCAGTAAAGGCCAACTTGAAGGCAAAAGCAGACGACACCAAGACCGATGTGAAGGATGTGACAGCTAAGTAGGGCACATCATGCACGCTTGACATGAGCTGGAGAGAGGCAGCAATGTAGGAAGCGATTACCAATCCCCAAAGAATGGGCGGATGGGGAGAAAGGAACGATTTGACAATGTCTGGCTCGCCGGCGAACTTTTGGCCGGTTTGGTTCCAGCCTCTGATGAGGCGGATGACGCTGAGACAGAGCAAGTATCTCATACAATTCCCCATGCTTTTACTTCTGCATGATGAGAAAGTTAGCAAATAGGCGCGGGAAAATGAGCATGGGAATGCGGAGGTGTCGTCTACCTTCGCGTAGATGAAACGCCCAGATATGCCATCCACAGTGTCAATGTCCAGTACCAGAAATGTTGTTCCTCCTCGACAAAGCTGCTTGCAAACATCATGACGCCGTACAATACCGTTATCAATGAAGTCGGCCATACCATGTCGTGACTGCGATCCACGAGTGATAACATGGCCATGATGCTGCACGCGGCTGCAGATACAGCCAGGGCCAGTCCTAATCCCAGTTTGAAGACATCGTAGTTGGAGGCCATGCCGCTCATCAATTCTTGTGCGCTCCGAAGCCATGCCAACATTCCACTGAGCCATTCCGTGCTTACCTTGGACCCTTCGAGCATATCGTCGGCCTGTGTGATCAGTCGCTGCCATTCACACGCCAGATTATTGATGTCTGTCTTGTCAAGCAAGCAAGGGTTGATATTGCCCCTCAGGTCAAACAGTTCGACGCCGAATGTAGCCGTAACAATTCCGAGAATTTGCTTGGCATTTCGAACAAGGATTTGGACCTGGTCGAGCGGAGAAGACCAAAAGGACAGGAAGTCGGGAATAAAGGCGCCCAAGTTGTTCTTGGACACAGGCAATCCCAGCAACGCCGCAATTGTAGGCGCGATATCTGATTGCTCGACCTTTTCATAGTAGTCAAACTCGTCTCTTGGCTCCATGGGCGCATAGAGCTTCGGCAACTTGCCTTTGAACTTGGGAGACATGAAGATCAACGCTGGAGAGGTCTCGCCGGGGGACGAAGCGCCATGATTCCCCGCATCGTTCATGCCGTGGTCTCCACAGAGGACGAATAAGGTCGACTTCAAATGGTCTTTGGTTTCAAGAGCTTGATATATGGAACGGACGATTCCGTCCATCTCCTTCTGCTTTGGAACCATGTTGCTACTAAGGAATGGTTAGCGGCACAGTCCTCTTGACTGTAGGTATGTGACCCTGGCTTGCCTTCGAGGTCCAGATTTGTGGCCGATATGGTCCAAACCTAGGTAATGCAGTACCATGAGCCCCCAATCTTTGTGTTCCAGCTCAGGCGCAATATTCCGAGTTACGTTGTTGTCAACCTCGGTGAAGTCCTGCATATTCCACCTGTCAGTTGTTGGGTAAAATGAGTATTACCCGAGGGCGCAGCTGGGTAGACAAACAGAGACGAAGAAGCTAGTTGTGCCGTCATGACGATCAAACGTTTCCGGGAACAGTTTCAGCCAGGTATCATCACCAAACAACAGCATTTTGCCCTTTTTGGCCGCTCTGATCTGGGCAAGCCAGGTATCCTGGGCGGCAAGGGTAGATGACGTGTCTGCTTCGTCAAAGTTCAAAATGAGGTCGACGAAAGACGGAATTGAGCCAGTAGTTATTGCCTTTAGTCTCGGCATGGTGACTGTTGGTGACCGCGCATTCGCCGTGAAAGGCATGGCAAGGCCATCACGAATGAGACTATGATGAAGAAGATGAGCAGGCGACGTCAAGCAGTGGCACTGGGGAAATGCTCCTCGAATTACCTCTGTGTGTATTCAAAACCTGAACCTCGCGAGAAGACAAAGTCACTAAGATGATATCAGTTATTGCGAATGCGTTCTGCCAGTATCTTGGATGAATCGTATTGACCTTCTCAGGGCGTCCACGACCATGAACACCAACTTGTCGAATGGTGCTTCCGGAGGATCGCCATAAGTCAACGTTTCGTAGCGGGCGAGACCGGGCAGATATGGCTTATACGGGAAGAATCCGACCCCGAAGACGATAATTGATAATGGCAACAGGAGGTTGGCGATGATGGTGAACATGGTCCTCGGCCGTCTTCTGCCACTTCCTTGTGGCATGGGTACAGACCACTGGAACGTTTGGCACGTCAATTCGTATGAGAGCTCATCAGGAATATCGCGACTAGATTTTGAGCGCCTCGAAAGCGCTTATTGCTCAAAGTTAAGTCCACGTCTCATTGGTCTCATTCTGGTGGTTGCTATGTATGTACCTAGACCTCGATCTATTCAGGGGTCTGGTCTAACTTGGAACTTTCTAAGACGGCATGGAAGCTGCGCCACCAGCTCCACTTCTAAGTTCTGACGACGCAGGATCCGCAAATGTGCAAAAATGAAGAAATAAACCGCCCAATGTACGGAGTACAGTACAGTACATATCTTGGTTCTTGGATAGGTAGTAAGAGGAAGTGATTCATAACCCTTTGCTCGCCAAACGCCGTTGTTCGCCTTGATGATGTTCTCCATATGTCCATACGTTACACTCCATCCATCCTTTGTACCGCTAGGTTTCCATCTCTGCTCCTTGACTTGCTGTTTTCCTCGTCGAATTCTTCTTCTTGGCACCGACACGATCGCTGTATTTCTTGAAGACAATGCCGGCCCTCCTCTGCTTCCTCTTATCGACCCCTTTCTTTACGGATCGTGATTTCGATGGCTTCGAATCCACATCCATGGCTGGAGTGTCGCGTGTTGTGGTCAGCATGGTTTTCAACTCGAGCCATCCACCCAAACCCACACGAGACCGAGGTAAATCTCGATCACTTCGTTCTGTCCTGAGACTCACCTGTGTCGGCACCGTCTTGTCCGTCGTTGACATCTGCGGCCATGTCGTTCAATGGATCAACTGCCACCATGATCAGCATACAATTCCCAATGCGATATACCTCATTCCATTTCCCCAAACGGCCCGAGATAGCTCACCATCCATGTTTGCGTCAGAGGACTCGGGCTTTGGCTGTTTTGCCAGCTCTAGCAGCTTCGCGGAGAGCCTTTCATTTCGGGCAGCCTCAGCTGGACTAAAAACCTTGGCATATAGCCGCCGATTGTTCGCTTTCTTGGTACTCGATCTGGCGCTTTTGGCCATTGTAAACAAATTATCGGCGTGCCGACGAGTTTCCGAGTGGTGAGTTTTCGTGGTCCCGGCGGCAGAGTGAAGAGACCGTGAAGGATGAAATTCGATATGCAAATCGATAAGACGGGCGGCGAGCCCGTGGTGGCGGCAGCGCAAAGTCTCCACCTATGGGGTCCTGTGGCGCAGCCGGGTACCACTGACCAGTCTCCAGATATGTATCGAGGGCTCCGGCTGCACTTGATTGGTAAACATGCGTAGATCGTACAGGCTTTAAGCACAGGCCTAAAATATCCAGTGCAGGCGGCCCAATACCGCCTGCTGCATAATCCAGACTTCTGACTTCACTTCACTTCACATCACTCTTTCCCGCCGCATGCCGCTTTGCGCGGTTCTCGGCGAACAGGCATCAACGCATCATTTCGGTGGCCGGCCTGCCGACCCGGCTCCGCGACGTCCTCGTCTCTAAGTGTCGATTCATGGGTGCAAACCTGCCAGTCATAAGACGATCGGACGAGCTGATTGATATCCATCTTCTTACTGTTGGGAAAAGAGACCAAGAAAACTCGGATGCGCCACCATCGCCTTCTATGAACAACCAGGAGTGCATCAGGCACTCTCAACATTCATCCGCATCGCCAGATCCTAGGGGGCTTTGTCGCTGTCTGACATGGCAACTTCAGCTTCTACGATATCGAGGGAGGAGGTCTCGTCCTTGGTGCGGCAGATTCAGGGCAACCAGCTACTGAATCGCCAGCTCTCATCAGTTTGCCAAGTGAATGGTCTAAAGAGCACTGGAGTGAAGGCTGAACTCCAACGTCGGATCGTGGACTGTGAGTTTTGTCAAGAAAACAAGAAGTGAATAACATGGGAAGAGCAATGCCAAAATACGAAACTTGAGCTTTTCGGGATTCGTATTTGTGGCCTCCGCCTGTTTCGATGGCTTCGATGATATAACTGCTGCATGTTTCTAACATTTCGCCGCTATTATAGTGATTCAGGGGACTGTCAGTGCCAACGATTGGTCTGGATTCCAGCAGGTCCGTTCAAGTATCACCAATGCCTTTCTGCAACGGTCTAGTCCATCATCGAAGAACAATAATGCAAGAGGCAATGCGCCTTTTACTTCAACTGCGCAATTCATCCCGCCCGCAAAATCTCTCAATACAGGAGCAAACGCATATCAGCAGCGAGATTCGCAAGGCAGCAGTGCTATAAACAGCCGGCCGCCGGGCCTTCCCACATTTCGTCCGAGTCCATTCTATCATGTAGAAGCCCCGATTGGAAAAACACGGACTTGCGAAGGTTAGTATCTCGCGTCCTTGAAGCTTCTTTGGCAAGTTAATTCTAACGATTCCTCACACGATGAAGTGATGTCCCAGCATAGGAATACTATTAATATCTCCATGAGAATGTGTGATTTTCCAGAACTAGCAAAATGTATCGGCAACAAGTCGTACAGAGTCATGATATTCTGTGCTAGCGATGCATCCGAATCACAGCATGTGACCTTTCCTCATCAGTCTGAGCTGAAGGTGAACTCTGATGAAGTCAAGGCCAACTTGCGTGGCTTGAAGAACAAACCCGGTTCTACTCGACCAGTTGACATAACCCATCTCCTTCGCTTGAGACCGCTTTATGTGAACACTATCGAGTTTACTTACGCTCTCACATATAAGGTACGCCCGTTACATCACTACAACTTTTGCACAAATTGACTTCTGGAGGCGATTTCGCTGAAGCTGGAGTGGTTGAATAGAAATTTTATTTTGTCGTCAACCTCTGTAAAGTAACGACAGTTTCAGAACTGGTCACCGACATATCAAATAGACGGAGGATACCGAAAGCCTCAGTCGTGGCAGAACGTAAGTAGCGACAGTCACGATTCTCGTCGTGGACAATATTAATGCGTATGAACAGTGAATGAGAAGGCACAAGACCCGGATGTCGTGGCAACTTCACAGGTTTTGTCGCTCAAATGCCCCATTACATATATGCGGCTAGACGTGCCTTGTCGAAGTCTAAGCTGCACGCACATCCAGTGCTTTGATGCTACCTCCTATTTACAGCTTCAGGAGCAAGGTCCGCAGTGGCTGTGTCCGATCTGCAACAAATCAGCACCTTTTGAGCAGTTGGCAGTTGATGAGTGAGTCTTCCCCAGTTTTGACTGCGAAATATAGAATCATCATATTGATACATACGTACTTAGATACGTGCGAGATATTATCACCAATACCTCAAAAGACCTGGAAACCGCAGTCATTGAACCTAATGGCCGGTGGTCAACGAAGACACTCACCGAGCAAGCTGCAAAAGGGACTGCTTTCGAAGATGACGATGAACTCGAAATTTCAGAGATCAACGTGATTCCTCAACGCTTGGAAACACCGAAAACCCATGCGCCCATTATTGGAACCCCAGCATCCACTGGACGCGGCAGCACGGCAAGTGCATCCCGTGCCGGGACTTACAGCGCGAAGCGTCCTGCGTCGGCAGTGATTGATTTGACACTATCGTCGGATGATGATGACGATGATGAGCCAACTCAAAGGCCTCGCAAGAGACAGAATACGACAGCAGATGGCTCCAATCACTCAAAGGGCATGGAACACCTGAGTGAATCTTCAAGCGGATACCAATCGCGCTGAGACAAGTCCTGGGCAGCCAAAAAGGTTTTCAGGCATAAAATCGACTTCGAGCCATCCCTCGTAGGATGCGGTTGGCTCAGGCATGAGGTCGAGCCACCTCCTTTTACTTACACAAGGATGATGATGTTTATTTACGTATGAAGTTTTTGGCATATGAGGGATCCAGGCGTTGAGGCGAACGGAAAGAAAGATTCCCCCTTGTTCTTTTGCATGAATCAGCACCACAACTCATCTCGTTGTCAGAGCGGTCCCTTTTGGTCTTCTCTAAGCAGGTTGCTGTCTACTGTATGAAGCATCTAGCGCCATGCAGCTCTCAGAAAGCTGTTCATCATGTTGGTGCTCGACACGGCCGTTTCCGAGTCAATGGGCATCCCGTAAATACAAACAGCATAAATACCACATGTTGTGTAGCAAGTTGGCACTCTGTTCGTCTATTGGTACAAGAGGCCGTTTTGGGGTTTCTAGGCGCATACTTGACGGATCATCATGGGGGCTATCGCAAAAATTGCGCACATTTTTCTAAACGTCGCAGATGATGCATACATTCTTTTGTGTGTACCTATCTATGTTAAGATAGAACAAATGACATATTCTATTTGTTCCGATTTGCGGAAAGCTACTAAATTCTCTTGCCAACCCTCCTCCGTTTGTGCCGCCGTTCTTTTTAGCCTGTGCGTGGTTAGATCCTGCGATGACGAAACACTGACCCTCGTAGCCTTCACTGATGAGGACGGCCGTGAGCCGTCCGCGGCCTCGTGTGGTATTGTTCTGTTTCTCCGAGACACGCAATATCTCCGCCTTGTCAACTGCAAAATGTGAGTCGGTGACGTTGGCTTGGCTTCGAAGATCGGCTGCGGCGGCGCGTTGGCTGCGTCTTTGACTCGCAAAACTCAAAGTCGGCTGGCTCTGCGTCGGTAGAACGGGCTGCAGCGAGTTTGGTAGCGAAGGGCTCTGCGGCAGAGTGAACACCGTCATGTCATCATGGCTCATGGGACGGGACGATTGAGGCACATCGGGATAGCTTTCAAGGGTCGACTGCGACGCGGAAGCCTGTGTGACTGACAGGAATTCGAAGGCGGGTTGAGAGCTGCGGCATTTCTGTTTCATGAGTTGCGAGGTCTATCACGGAGGTTTCGAAAAGCGGACGTATTCAGGGTCGTACGGAGGAGTGGCTGATCGTAGTCCTTGAAGTCATGGTTAGTTGATATCTTTGGCTAGTTAGTTGATGAATTAACCTTACCTAGGGCTTCTTCAGCCATCAAGTCATGACGTCCATGAGCTCAAATTAGCGACCGTGCAGCCCGGCTGTCCCAATTCCCGACGGACGAGCCGTCCAATTCTGTAGACATTTTCTGACGCGGCGAGCTGCTTCTCTACAGCATCGGCTTTGGAGGCATCGACGGCAATCACCATGCCAATGCCAGAGTTGAAGGTGCGGCACATCTCGGAGGGGTCGACGTTTCCTGCCTGCTTGAGCCACTCGAACACGGGGGGCATGTCCCATGAGCCGTACGATATGTCCGCGGCCAGAGAGTCGGGCAGCATGCGGGGGACATTCTCGAGGAGACCGCCACCGGTGATGTGGGCCAGACCTTTGATCTGGCTGATGACGGGGAGGAGACTCTTGACGTAGATGCGGGTGGGGGTCAGGAGGGATTCGCCGACCGTTTGGGATTTGTCCCAGGGTGCTGGTGAACCGTAAGTGAGGCCAGCACTTTGCACGATTCTCCGCACAAGGGAGAAGCCGTTGGAGTGGACGCCGACGGACCCGAGACCGAGAAGGATGTCACCTGCGGCCATGGCGCCGGTCTGCGGCAGTCTGTTCTGGGGAGTGACAGCACCGACAGCGCAACCGGCAGCATCGTAGTCATCGTCCTGATACATGCCTGGCATCTCAGCAGTCTCTCCGCCAACCAAGGCACATCCGGACTGGCGACAGCCCTCGGCGACGCCTTCAACAAAGTCGGCGGCAGAGGCCTGGTCGAGCTTGCTACAGCCGTAGTAGTCCAAAAACATCAAGGGCGTGGCACCTTGTACAATGAGGTCATTGACGTTCATCGCAACAAGATCAATGCCAACCGTATCGTGCTTCTTCATGGCCTGCGCGATCATGAGCTTCGTTCCAACACCGTCGATTGCTCCAACAAGAATGGGGCCACCAGTGTATCCGCATTGTGACAAGTCGAGCTCGCCTCCGAATCCTCCGATCTCCGCATCTGCGCCTGGTCTCTTCGTACTAGCGACAGCCTTCTTGATTCTCTCCACAAAGTCATTGCCTGCCTGGATGTCTACACCGGCCTGGGCATAAGTCATGGCCTCCTTTTTGGGAGCCCGGAATGCCCGATGCGCAATATCCTTGCGGAAGAACATGCTATCGAACTTGATGACTCCTGTGGAAAGGGCGGCGTAGGAAGCGTCGACGGCGCTCCGCAGGGACTCTCCTACCGAGTTGACGGCGATGACGCGTCCACCGGAGGATTGGAGTTGATCTCCAACCAGCTTGGTTCCAGCGTGGAAGATTATGCTCCCTGTGGGGGGTGGCAACACGGTCATCGGGGTGCCCTTGGCATATGGTCCTGGATAGCCCCCGGCAGCTACAACGACGGTCGCGCTGTACTTGGACTCAATCTTCAGATCGCAGTTGTCCAAGTATCCTCCGGCGCATGCCAGCATGATCTCTGCCAAGTCTGTATCAGCCGACAGTAGTGGCAGGACGGTCTGCGTTTCAGGGTCCCCGAATCGCACGTTATATTCCAAAACCTTGGGCCCAGCACTTGTGATCATGAGCCCTGTGAACAAGACGCCACGGAAAGGTTGCTTCTCCCTGCGCATGCCGACGATGGTAGGTTCCAGAATGTCCCTGTCTATTGCCTCCGTCAGTTGCTTCGTGGCAATGTTTGTTGGGGCATAGCAGCCCATTCCCCCAGTGTTGGGACCTTGGTCGCCGTCAAAAATACGCTTGTGGTCTTGAGCCAAGGGCAGGGATCGAATGGAGTAGCCGTCACAGAAGGTAAGAACGCTCAGTTCATCGCCTACCAGGAGCTCCTCGATGACGACCTCATCGCCGGCGGATCCGAATGCCTTCTCAACCATGATCTGCCTGAGTGCCTCCTTGGCTTCCCGTTTGGACTGAGGGAGAATTACACCCTTGCCGGCTGCCAGCCCAGTCGCTTTGATGACAACTTCATGTGAGACGCTGTCGATGTAGGCCGCCGCCTTGTCGTAGTCCGAGAAATTCTCATACGCTGCCGTGGGGATGTCGTACTTCTTCATGAAGTCCTTTGAGTACGTCTTGCTGCCCTCCAGACGAGCAGCTTCCTTCGACGGCCCAAAGCAAGGGATGCCGACCCGCTTGAAGAATCCCTCGACGCCATCAACCAGAGGAACTTCGGGTCCAGGCACTACGAGGTTGACTTCATTGTCTTGTGAAAATTTCACAAGCCCTGAGAAGTCTTCCGAAGACACTGAGTCCACGTTCGTGACCTTTGGACATGTCGCTGTGCCGCCATTGCCCGGCACAACAAAGATGGCCTCGACACGAGCTGACTGGCTGAGCTTCCATGCCAGGGCGTGTTCTCGGCCGCCGTTGCCGATGAGGAGTACTCTGATGCCAGTCATTTCAGCCAGCTGTGGAAAGAAAACTGTGTTTCTGAGAGCGCTCGGCGTTTCAAAGGACAGCCAAACTGTTCCTCGGGAAGTTGTGGCTTGGATTGAATGTGAGCGCAGTTTCGTTGACGATTTGGAGTGAACTCACCGTTAGACCCACTTATTATTGAGAATTTCTTTTCAAAGTCTTTCCGACAACGACAAACGGCCGGTGAGATGCACGATTGTCTACCTCTAAACAAGCGACGGAGTCCAGCTTATGTGGTGGGTTGTTGGACAGTGAGGGATGGAGAAGGTTGACGGTTGCTCGATACAGAGAGAAATGTTCACGACATTTATCCTCCTCGCGCTACGAGAGGTCTACCTATTGTGGGTTCGATTGTGAATTTGTGATATGTAGACTTTTTTTGGCTCTGGGTACCTACGGAGTACCTGCGGAGTACCTACCTAAGCTCATTGACCAAGGTTTGCCGCTATGTACATACATGTACTTCGTTTAGCTACGGAGTATTAAATTCGGCCTTTGTCGAAGACAAATGTGGCTACTGCAGGGGCTTGGGTTCAGTTATTTACTACCTACAGTACCTATGCAAAACTGCTTTTCCTCCGAGCACATGTGATACAGCTACGAATCTCATGAAAGGATTATCCAATTGTGCAGTTACGTATGTACCTCCTAGATATTTTGCGCCATCGAGGCTTCGTTTCCTTCAAGCGAGTCATCTTATCTGCACGTGCCGGGTGGATATACATAATGTATATTACGGAGTACATATGCACCTAAAAGCTACATAGCATGCTATCGCTGTCTACCTCCTAACTCCATCAGAGAACCTATGGAATCACTTGAGCATCGCAACCAGACTGTCCAGCTACGCCTCCAAATTCCTACGCACGCAAGGCATTTCCCCAGCAAGTCACTCGTTTGAATTTATCATATCTCGAAGCAAGCTTACTCGCCATCGCCATGTCACTCGACCCCGTTATGCCCCCGTACAACGCTTCGGATCCATCAGCAACCTTCCTATCGTCATCGTGTCTCGACTTCTTACTCATCGAGCTCGTACCTCTTGCTTACCGCGTCACGAATGAGCGAGACTCGTCTCATGGTCTGGCAGAGAGCAAAACTAAACCAACTACAGACACTTTGCCAGCGGCACATCGCACAGTCAGCCTCGGATCGGTTCATCACATCTCCAACTCCGAAGCGCGCAAGCTAGACGAAGAAGAAGAGCTCGATGCGGTACATTTACGACTTGATGCGCTCGGATATCGTGTTGGGCAGGGGTTGGTTGAAAGGCAAGTCGCTGGTCCTGTCTCGCAGCATGTCACACGAATGGTAGCAGACAATTAACTTGCTGTTTATTTAGGTTCTCCATCTCTCGGCCTCGTTTCATTGAAACCTTGGATGTTATCAAGTTTCTGTGCAAAGAACTCTGGTCCCTTGTTTTTGGCAAAAATATCGATAATCTCAAGACAAATCATCGAGTACGCTTGTCCTCATTTGTGATCAATCTCGATTGGCTTCTAATAAATGACTATCCAGGGAGTTTACGTCCTTACAGACAATGCGTTTCGGCCATTTAATCGGATGAGCACAGATGCAGGTGGCCAAGCTCTCGTGCGAGCGCAACCAGTGAGTTGCTCGAAATCTAAATGAACATGACGAGCTGAACTGATCATGTTTAGTTTCTTTGGTTTCCTTGTGGTATCGTGCGAGGCGCTTTAGCAGCGTTAGGCATAAATGCTACAGTTCAAGCGGAAATCAACGAACTTCCTGGTGCCGTATTCCAGATTAAGACTCTTAATTCCAAGTCATGACTACCACTCTGTCATTACCGCATCAACGTGTATCAATGATTTTACATCCACGTCGCAAGCATGACTTTTGTCAGCCTGCCAGATTCCTTCGCCCCTCCCCGCAATCATTATGAGCATCAGTTACACCATTTTCGCCAGAGCCTCGGTCTTCGCTCCACCCCAACTAATCAATAATGGCGTACTGGCAACACTCCTTCAACGTTTTCTTGGCAGTTTGGCGCTGTGGCCCTATACCCTTTACAGCCTACGGAAAGAGTCCATCAGCAACAATTGCCATGTTTCATACATCAAGCTTGCATCGCAACCAAGCCGTGGTCTCATCCGAAACAATCTCACATCGAATCAAGCTCCTTCAGGGTATGGGGTGCTTCACTTTTGGGGGGGATTGTGGGCAAAGTTGATGCCCTTGGTGATGTTCCCGTTAAGGCCCTCAACTGCCTTGCTTAACAGTCCCTTCTCCTTCTCGGTCAATTGCCCCAAAGGATTGGTTGCTTTCTCAGCCCCGTTCGGCTAATGCATAGTCAGCCGATGTGCGTAATTATACGGTTAGCCCACGATTTGCTTTCAACGTACCCCAAGTTCGACGGGAACCGAGAAAAAGTCACAACCCGTTTCCTTGGCGATAGAATCGCCCCCTGGCACGCCTGGAAGATAGACGTAGCTTGGTTCGATGAGGCCCTTCTCACCCTTGACAGCTCTCAAGAGCTTCTCGGTAAATCTAAAACTCAGTCAGTATGAACTGAATATCATATTTCCTCACAGCACGCTGTGTCTAGGATAACATACCGGTACCCGGCATAAGCCATGGACAAAGTTGCGGACCCAGCTCCATTCTTGGCCTCGACGACTTCGTCACCACCGAACTGGATGCGTTTGATCAGAGCATCGTATTTATCTGCGGGAATGTTGACGGCGGGACTAGCTTGGCTGAGAAGGGGCACAATAGTCTCTCCCGAGTGGCCACCGACGACGGGAATAGTGAGCTTCTGTGGCTCCTTCTCGCCAACTATCTCGGCAACAAAAGTTTCAGCTCGAACAATGTCGAGTGTGGTGACACCAAAGAGGCGCTGGGCATTGAAGACACCCTTGGCCTTGAGAACCTCAGCCGAGATAGGGACTGTAGAGTTGACAGGGTTGGAGATGACCAAGATGAAAGCCTTGGGCGCAACCTCGGCGATTGTCTCGATCAATCCCTTGACGATACCAGCATTGATATTGAAAAGATCGTCACGCGTCATGCCTGGCTTGCCTATAGTTCAAATAATTAGTAGTCAATACTAAAGCCAGCCCGAAATGAGCTACGTAGTAGCTAGCTCAAGCACCTGGATCAAAGATTATGCCTCTCGCTACTTACGAGGAATTCCGGCGGGAATGACGACTACGTCTGCGTCCTTGAAGGCAGCCTTGGCGCCATCGTTGGCCGGAAGATAGCCAGTGACTTTCTGTACGGTTCAGACTTATGATTAGTAACGACAGTACTAAGTCTGTTGCACTTTCTCAGATAATGGGCGTCAGTGATTACTCGGGACGTACTGCGATGGAAGAGATGTGAGAAAGGTCGGCAGCGACGCCAGGGGTGTTCACGACGTCGTAAAGAGCCAGCTCATCAACGAGAGGGCTGGTCTTCAAGAGTAGGGACAAAGGCTGATAATCACACAAGTCAGCATACGCATTTCGAGAATAGAGGCCGGCCGGATCCAGATTCAGATTCACTCACCTGTCCAATGCCACCAGAGGCGCCGGCAACAACTTTCCATAGCAAGCCGTTAGCAACGTGCGGCTGTGGTGCGGGGCAGAAACGTTTATTTGGGCGTACCAGCTTTGACCATGATGGCTACAAGGGAACTCGGACGGGTAGTAAGTGAAGGGCCTTTGGATTTCGGAGATACGTGATAGCTTAGATGGTGAATTAAAGAACAGATCAAATGTGTGGCTGACTCGATTTGCAAAGGTCGGGGTTTTTGATGATGATGCAAAGGTTACGGGGAAGAGGAAGTGGCCAAATGGCGGAATAGCGAAATGGCTTTTTAAATCTGCCCTATCTGGCACCTGCCTCACAGACAGACACCCCGAGCTAATAAGCAGGTTACCGAGGGGCATTCAATCTGCTGCTTTAAAGCAGGGGACCACTTTTCCGACGGACCCTGAGCCAGGATGACGCGGGGTACTCACTCTAATGCGTTAACAGCTCCTCACTGTTTCATACGTGGCCAGCTGATAGCTCCTCCGCAATGGGACCGATTTGATCCCGAGAAGCACAATGGCTACCTACCTACATGCATATGTATGCGAGCTTCTTTGATCATTTGATAGGTAGGGTGTGATAGCGTACCAGCCTACCAGGTATTGATAGGACACACTGAGGTCACTGGTTGCCGGCCCCGTCAGAGAACAGATGGTATACGACGGTGATCCGATTGACAACGAACCTTTATGATGTATATGTAGCAGTTCATCAGAAGCATCAAGTATCGGACCGATGTGCAAGAAAAGCCGCATTACTGTCGTCGCTTGGATGCAGAATTTCGAGTGACAAACATATGCCACGCACATGATCGCACACCGTGCCTCGGCCTCTATGGGTCGTATTTACAGTGGGTGAAAACATCGACGAATCGAAGGTCATGATTACTAGTTCTGACCAGGTTTGTCCCATCGAATACCTCTACATATAAGTGCTTGTGGTACGTGGCAAAGTAATAGTACGCCCGCATGAATCTGAGGCTTCTCCTTCATGCATGCATTTGCGTTTGACTTCCTTCAAAGTGTGCGGCAGGTCTGTCAGGAGAACCAATGATCAATTTCAGGCAACAATACATGGCTTTGCATCTGATTGTCTTCTAAGTTTTCGCGACTTCAAGGCCATGGTAGCATAGAAGCTTCGTCTCACTACGTACTACTGCGCGATGAGCAACGGGAATCTTGAATTGGCTTTTGTAATTTTTTGTGATTTTTTGGTCCAGCCTCAAGGTCCACCGGATACCAGCATTTTCAGGTTGTATTTCGCGGCTTGGCATTCAAGCATCGGGTGATAAGAGTGTTACTTCGGTTGTAGATCGATATCTCGATCACATTGTACTTTATTCCCGCTTTACAGCCCTGTTGGCTCACACCTCTGGCAATTCCATTTTTTTGCTCCCAACTCAACGCCTATATCCTTTCCACAATCAAGACGACTCCTCGGCCTTCTTGGCCTTGTTTCCTCGGAGCTTGGGCTCGGGGTAGGCCTTGACAGGTCGCTGGGATCGACGGATGGCAGAGACGCGCTCGACAGCGGCGGATCGAAGGTCGGGACGGTAGCTAGACTTGGCAGTCAAGTTGGCAACGGCCTTGTAGGTCCTTTTTGACGACAACTGATTAGCTTATGTTGTCGGAGACACATGGCGCTGAGTCCCCAAGGACTTTTTTGCTTAGTGCCTTTGACACAATACTCAACTTACTTTCGGCTCGTCTTGTTACCACCGTGGGTGGTCTTGATGAAAGCCTTGACGGGCTTAGTGGCATCCGTGGTCTTCTTGCTGATAACGGTAACACCGCCCTTCTGGTTAGGGATGATACCAACAGCCTAATTTTTTGACATTAGCAACCCTTCCCGTCTGTTCTGAACTTTTTCTCATGATTCGTTTCCGGATGTATCGTACCTTGGCGTTGACGAAGCCAGCGTGCTGTTTCCCCATCACATGTTAGCATTCGGAGTTCTCGAGGGCCGGCCGATCGATCGCCACAGATGAGTCAAGATACGATTCGTCCATACCTTTCGGCTATTCTTGTTGGTCAGGTTCAAAGGATCGCGAGAGAACTGGACGCCGCCATTGCTATTGCTCTTGGAGAGAAAGCAGTGGTTGTTTCCTACGCATGGGTTAGTTACTTATCTTCGGCACCACTTTCTAGTATCTGTACATTTTTTACTTACGGACAATCTCCCAGACGAGGTCTGAGGACATGTTAGAGAGCGCAGGAGTGGCCATTGTGGTGTTTCGGTTGATTTGCGACGACGACGTAACTGAAAGCTCGCAACTATGGTTTCTCTGCCACGGCACGAAATTGTTGGCGTAATTCGCACAAAGTGTGGACTCGCTTAAGTGCCGTGTTGTGGCTTAGTGCCTCCTCGTTGATTAGATAGTGCTGTGGCTGTGCTAATGTGGCGACACAACCGTCGTACAGTAAATACTAAAACCTCGTTCAAACGATCACTCCTAATGGGTCTTCCGGCCATCGTTAAACCGAGGTATCGTTGTATCGTTGATTCAAGGCAAGTCACGTGGCTCGAAAACCGTCACGTGATGGCTACCCTGTATGAAAATGCCGCGTCATGGAAATATATAATGTATGACAAAAATATTGTTGGCCATGGAGATGCAGGTTCATTCCTGAGTAGAAGTGGTTGCAAGAGTCGGAGGATTTGCCCTGCAAGTCTTTTGCCTACATGAAATGCTGCGGACGCGAAAGACAATCCATGCAATACATATAAACAAGCCACATGCTGAACACATACATATACAGTCACGTAGTGGTGAACCTCATCACGACGTTGAAATACGACATGCATGTGTGAATTTCTCTTATTCATGGCTCTAAATTCAAATTCTATGTATCATTCAACGACGAGGATCAATGGCTGGCGTTGAGGCGGTAAGAAAAGGCCATTGTTTTGTCCTGAATTGACTCATTGATGTGAGGAATCGGATATCCCTGCCGACCCGACCAAAAGGTCAGAACACTAAGCTGATGAGAACCAGCTTAGTGCGGGATATATAGGTACATGCTGGCATTGAAGCCGACGGACAGAGCAGTTACGGGTAACCGTCACAATTGAGACCGGTATCCTCCCATGCAAGATTTATGTGAGGAAACGGAAAATTGTGGGGCAGATTTTGGGTTTTCCGACCTCGTTTGAACGATATCAGCCAATTTTTGGGGCGATTTGCTATCGGTATCGCAATATCGAGGCTTATCGTTTAACCCTAACAAAACCAAATCGAAGTTGGAAAATTATCGGTTAGTCGAGGACATCGTTTATACCAATATCGTTTAAACGAGGTTTTACTGCGTAACTGGCGGGACACAGTTAACTCCGCAGATTACGTACATACCTCATCACATACCTACATACCTAAGTACCTACCTATCAGAACTTCTTTCAGCTGAAGTCCTCTCACAAGTCACAACCTCTCGACAACGTTCGATTACAAGTACATTGAGGCGCCGTGATGCGCCTGTCATGAAATAAGCATTAGATCTTCGACAGCGGTCGGAATATCGGTACGGAAAGGCTTTAGCGGCGTGATCTATCGTGCTGCAACCCGATCATCCAGCCTTGCCTCGTCGAGTCGTCCACGCATCGCGCGCAACCGCCTGCGCCCATAATCAAATCTCTATTCGTTCCGATCATTCTTGGGGCTCGTAAAGCTGCGACCACATTCGTTGGCACTATGTCATATCTCCTTTATAGTGTCTCCGTACTATTTATCGCGGTCGCCACAGCGCTCTTCTTCACCCGATCTTACTGGCGTCCCTACGTCCCTAAAATTCGTCTACCCGGCGCAGATTTCATTTATGCCCGATTGCCGAGCAGCTTTTCCGGCGACATTGAGGCTGGACTCTCCAGTAGTACCTTTGATTTGGGCGGCAATCTGGAAGGTGACAGTCGCGCTGGACTAGATGATGCTGGCAAGCGAGAGATCCTCAAAATCATGAAGAAGAAACGTATGACTTTCGACCAAGCTAGGAAGGCCTACATGGATAACCGTTTCAAGGCAAATGGCATTGGCCCAGATGGACGACCAAGGGATCCTAAATTCGTGAGCTTTTCATGATGACTCGCAAATAAGCTCTTCCCTTACACCCGGGTTTCTCGCTCTCTGTTTTGCAAAAGGATCCAAGTTGATTCAGGCTTCTGGTTTTATTATGTCGGGTTTGCCGTTCCTCTTTTACTTTGTTATCTTTGCCTGGGTGTTTTGTAAGAATGGTGAAAGATTCGCGTTGGTCATGTTGGTATATTCACGTCGACAACACAAATGTCTCACAGACTCTGTCTTGTTGCTTTCCTTCCTGTCATTTTATCAGCGCTATCCCCTCGATTGACGACTTCTTTTGAATACATAGAGACAGATAGCCGATATATTGTTATGATGTTCACGCACAAGGACACTTCGGGTTTTAACGATACGCTTACTCCGGAGCGTCGATACGTATGTAACGTCAAACCACGACTGAGATAAAAAAACCGAGATGCAATATTGAATGGGATCATAAAGCTTGTAGATGCATATAAGTAAGATTGGTGATGAAGTCAAGTACTGAGGTTCATTTGCGCGGGCTCACTTCTCTATCTTACAGAAGAATGCCATCATGGCGTTGACATGCAGCTAGAGATGACGACAACCCAAATAACTTGTTGACATTCCCACCATACGCCTCACGTCCGTCATGGCTTTCGATGTTCTTGACAATGCGTTCACAGCGTTGGACTTTTTTCCACGACTGCTCTCACGTGAAGAATTCTAGTCTAGCGTTTCGACAGAGGTTATCACGAGTCAGCTCACAACAAGGGTGCGAAGACGTGGCCAGTGGAATTTCACTGATTACAGAAGACTCACCATGGCTGCTCAATTTGGCGTTTGGAACCTGCATGTTACTTGTTTACTCAATTAACCTCTTCATGATTTGTAGCCTCCTCTCAGACACTAAATCGCGTAATTTAGGTAGTGCTACCACTATACGGCGGCTCTGGATTATTCTACGCATGTACTTTGGTTAGCTTATTCTGCGGAATGATACTCGAGAGAAGCACGACTACTCTGTACTCCGTGGCAGTGTGTGGTTGTCACTTGTGCCGCCTTTGTGTGGTACATCATAGGTACATACATGTAGTATGTGGTTGCTAGTGCAACACGACGACGAGAACCTACTAGGTACACGCAAGCGGCACCTCGCTACATGCGTGGAACGTATGTACCTAATGTAGGTCAATATATGTACCTGGGCTGCACAATTGCACGAAATTCCGAGTCCACGATCACTTCGGCCGCCCCAATCGACTTCCGTAAACCCGGCGCCACGACAGCTGAAGTGATGCCGCCCCACCCCTGCCTGCATGTGTGGCGCCTACCGGGCGGCAGCTTGCTGGCTAATGCAGCTGGTGGCAGCTGGTGTCATCTATAGACACGCCCCCCCTCCTCCCCATATGATTGTATCTACTATCGGCAGAGGCACACACCGGGCGCTAACGTTGATCAGTAAAGGATGTTATACATACCCAAGGGTGTGTGGTACAAGTTACAGCCCCTACTGCATGCCCCCTGCACCCACCCGGCTTCTCTTGGGTGACGGGTCCCAGGACTCCCAGGCTCCAGCGCCCCATGGCCCGCCGCCCGCCGTACTTTGAAGTCGCTTCCACGGGTCCACTTGTCCCATCATCCCCAGTGTTGCTTTGCTTCCTCCATCACCCTTCCTTCTTCATCTTTTCCTTCCCCTCTTTCGTCGTCCGCACCACTATCAATCAGCTTCACTTGCACCTCCGGATCCGCCATTTCATCATTTGCGCGACATTTGAGGCCTGCGTTCTCACCGGCAGACACGTTCACCTCTCCCTCGAGCAGCTTCGCCCTTGCGCTACACCGTGCCGTCGTTTGCGTGAGCTCCTCCCGTCAGTGCTTGACGTTGGTTGAGGGCGCGCGCCAGTTTCGTTATCCCGTCTTTTCGCAACTCAAGAGGGAAGCTTGGAGATATTAGCGACTCGCTTGAACTTTCTTCCTCATCTTCAGATACCCACGATCGGGCGCTGTCAACGTTTTTATCATATTTTGTGATTGCGCGATTGCGTGAATTTCTCGATTTTGCCATGTCCATGTATTCTCATCGCGGCATGGGGGCCGTGCCGCTGGGTAACTCGGGTCGTCTGAACGAGCTCTTGGATCAAATTCGAGCCGAATTCGAGACTCAGTTGCGACAGACAGAAGGCTTTGAACACCAAAGTAAGTTCCTGACCTGATAGCTGCCGGCTCGTCCGGTTAATGGCAAGGTTCTGATGTACTACTAATCATAATGCGCCAAATTCCAGTCTCTGCTCAGGTCAGCGAGATGCAACTGGTACGAGAAAAAGTGTATGCGATGGAGCAAACGCACATGACTCTCAAACAGAAGTAGGTCTTGTTGTCAATGCCGGCTGCACCGAGATGACTGCCGACCACATCGGTGCTAACAAGCTCTTTGCTCAGATACGAAGAAGAAATCAGCATGCTGCGACATCAGCTCGAGAACTCCCGTAAAGGAGGGCCCCAGCCTGGTATGCCAGGTCCCCCTCAGCATGCAGGACCCTCGCAACAGCCCCCCTCAATTGCGCCAGGAAACGGACTGTTTAGTGGCATAATGACTGGTAGCAATCAAGCTGGCCTTGCCCCTCCTCAGCAGCATCCTCCTCCTCAAGAGCAGCAAATGGGACCTCAGCATCAGATGGCTCAGGGACCTCCAGGACTTCCGGTTCCCCCACCGCACCCCAATGCGCAACAGCCTCCCTATCAAGGAGGCTACCCGCAGGGTCCCGTATCGAACGGCATGGGTCCTCAGCCGCCTCAAAGTACTGCCTCTCCAGGTCCAGGACGGCGCGGCGTCGGTCGCCCGCCTAATGTCGGTGGCCCTGCCACTCCTCAGATCAATACTCCCGTGCCGTATTCCGGAAATGCCCAGTCGCCTCAAGTCAGTCATCCTACACCAGATCATAGCCGCATGGGAGGGCCTCGTGCGCCGCCTGTTGGTAATGCTTTGGCCGAGTTAGACCTTGACTCGGTGGCGCCACACCACAAGAAGACCGGCAGCGACTGGTACGCCATCTTCAATCCTTCTGTGCAGCGGGTTTTGGACGTGGACCTGGTGCACTCCCTCGCCCATGAGAGCGTCGTTTGTTGCGTACGTTTCAGCCACGACGGAAAATATGTCGCTACTGGCTGCAACAGATCGGCGCAAATTTACGAGGTACAATCCGGAGAAAAGGTCTGTGTTCTTGAGGATCACAACGCTCAAGACATGACGGCCGATCTGTATATTCGAAGCGTGTGCTTCAGCCCCGATGGGCGTTACCTTGCAACCGGTGCTGAGGATAAGTTGATTCGAGTAAGTGCCATCCGCAGACTGGAAGAAATGTCTTGAATCGGGTCGCAAGACGAGCCTGTGAGCTAATGAGTGACGTTTTGCCGCCTTTTTTTCAGGTATGGGATATCGCATCGAGGACGATCCGCAATCACTTCTCTGGTCATGAGCAAGATATCTACTCTCTCGACTTCGCACGCGACGGACGAACTATTGCTTCTGGCAGCGGAGATCGAACTGTCCGATTATGGGATATTGAGTCAGGCACCAACACGTTGACTCTTACTATAGAAGATGGCGTCACCACTGTGGCCATCTCGCCAGACACCCAATATGTTGCTGCTGGCTCCCTGGACAAGAGTGTGCGCGTCTGGGACATTCACTCTGGATTCTTGGTCGAGCGGCTTGAAGGACCTGACGGGCATAAAGACTCTGTCTACTCCGTGGCATTCTCGCCCAATGGCAAGGACCTGGTCAGCGGCAGTCTGGACCGAACGATCAAGATGTGGGAACTCATTTCTCCCCGAGGCGGACAGAGCGCAGCGCCGAAAGGGGGCAAATGTGTCAAGACTTTTGACGGTCACCGCGACTTTGTGTTGTCCGTTGCCCTCACACCCGATGCCAACTGGGTCTTGTCTGGATCCAAGGACCGAGGTGTCCAATTCTGGGACCCACGCACCGGCTCGACTCAGCTCATGCTGCAGGGTCACAAAAACTCGGTCATTTCAGTCGCGCCTAGCCCTCAAGGTGGTTATTTCGCGACGGGTTCCGGTGACATGAAAGCACGTATATGGTCATACCGACCCTACTAGAAGTTGCCTCCTCTCCGCAAGGAAGGAAGTGAAAGGAAGGATGAGACAAAACAATCAGAGAGCAACTTCTTAGGAAAGTTAGGTCAAAACACACAAGGGAAAATGACTGGACTTAGTAGAGGCGATGGCTTGTGGGCAGCAAACAGGTATCTTTATCCACAAGCTCAGACACAGGGCAGCACTGAGGTCGGCGTACAGGCAATGAATGCCAAGGATTGGAAATGCTATTACGAGTTTTGTGACGTGCGAATTTGAGTCAACTGGCAGTCTTTTCACATCGTATTGAATTTTGTCACTTTGTGCTTTTATTGCGTGGTAATGGACCGAAAGGTTTGCACTCAATTTGAAACTTCCGTGGCCATTCACAGTGTTCTTCCGGGATGACTCGTATCGTACAAGGCTGCTTGCATCCATACGTGAGCTGCGTCAAGTTGCTAGGCCAAAGAGCCGAATAGACTTGACAGTGTGTCCCCCTCTTTGTTCTTCTTCTTCTTCTTTTTCTTCCCCTGTTTCTTCTCCCCTTTCTCCACCTTACTCTCTTCAAAGCCTGGTTCATTAGTACTGGGTTGAGCCACCTGCTCACTTGCTGTCCGTAGTGCTTTTTTTGGCGCGACTGTATCCGCTGTAGGCGCGTGTTGTTGAACGCCGCCCAGAAACGTGTTTCTAGAGATGGCCGTGCCCCTATCTGTAGCTTCGGCAGGATATACATCCAGGCGGCTGGACTGTTCTACCCGTTGGACACCCTTCGCCACTTGTTCTGCAAGCGCGACACGTTTATCCGGGGGCTCCCATTTTGCGCATACACCATGTACCTGACTTAGAACAGCGAGTAGAAGAAGACCAAGTGGTGCATGCTGGTTGTCCGTCACAAGTTGACTAAACGCGCTGCAACAAAAAGTATCAGTTCTCTTCTCCACACAGCATGTCCGAACTCTAGAGGCGGGGGTGCATCGCTTACACAAAGGCCCGGGGCAGGAAGTGACTGTTCAACCAGGTCACACGAGCGCTGACGTGGTCAATGCCATGGCGCTTATTGTCTGGGACCTGGTGTTGCAGGGCGCGAGCAAGCCTTGCCAATGAGCGGCGAAAGTTGCCAAAGGTAGACCACCAAAAGGAGGCGCGATGTTGATTTCGATGGCGGTGATTGAATGCATCTAGCAAGGGAAGGATGGTGGACAAGATGGCGCGCAATTCATCCGTCGGCACCTTAGTGTATGCATTTTTTCCATTGTGTAGGGCAGAACATGTAGAAGGCGACGACGGCAGCAGTGAAGGACCGTGGGGTTTCCTGTGCAAAGTCATGTTTGTTGCGAGTTGGTCGTTTCGGAGTCGTTGGAATTGCGGCATACATACATGCGGAGTAGGTACGCGTCGTCGCAAAAAGTGTGCCTCGGTCCCCCCTCGATCGGGCACCTGGCAAGTGATTGGTTCCTTTTGGGTGGAGTGACGTACCTAGGAGGTACCTGGTAGAATCTCATCCTTGACTCCTTGACCACGTTTTTGACTTAACTTTGTTAGTCGTCAGTGGTCACGACTCACTTGTACGGAGTATCATTATGTAGGTATGTACATACCTATGTACATACCTATGTACATACCTAATCTGTAAGGAGTCGACGTATGTATGTACCTACATGGGTAGTTACATAGAATTTATCATCAGAGTTTACGGAGTACTTGTCGTATAATTATGTTCTTGATCGATATGCTATGCGCAACTTGGAGGCATCTGGATGGTTGCACACAGATGTATTTGAGAGAAAAAGAAATCTATAGAAGCCTCTTTAGAAGTGAGAAGTGAGAAGTGAGAAATGTGCAAAAAGAAGACGTAGTGAACGTCAATTTCTATGTTCGGACTTCGGAGATAAGAAAACTCGAAACAAAGTTAAACTTGCCGCAATTGGTTCTGTTTACATACATACTTTTCCCCGTGGAATCCTCCAATTGTATTTTGCGCCCCCCTCGCCGGCCGGGACAAGTAATTAACGCTGATCCGTCCTCCTCCATGGATCTGACGAGCGAGGCATTACCAATTGTTATTGCAAACTTGGCACACCGGGCCCCGGCACATCATGGGATCGCGTTGCAATTCAGTCAATGCCTCGTTCTTCAATTTCGGAGCCACCAGGGCCTTTCACGATGGTACATACTGGAGAAGCAACGCAAACAAGAGGCGATCGTAGAGGAGACCTTCAGAATCTCTCATTGAGTACCTCACCATGCCGGCCAGTCAGTCTGTCGTCATCCCCTGTTTGTTTTTCGGTTCTGAGATCGCCAAGACCCCGCTTGGCTTCGCCTCGCCCTAAAGCTAACTGATAAGGGCCATGTGCGGGCCACGATCGATTAGACAATGCAGACGACGCGGAGCGCGTTCAAGGTTGATTGCAAATGACTTTTGCCGGCTCTAGGCCGTCTTTTGTTGCTGTCTGGCTGCCCGCACTTTTTGCTCGTCTGTCGTGGTCTTTGCGCTGACTGCCCTGCCTCCTTTAGCAGATTCTCATCCATACGCTGGCCTCGATATAAGTACCAGCATACTCACGAGTCACGAGTGACGGTCCAATTTCATTCCTACATTTGTTTCTGAGAAAAAGACGCCGCAGTTCGATTCCACATTCCAGCTCCCTACCACGCTGAGGAGTTTCACTTTTCGAAGCGCTGATCTGATTCGTCCGTTCACTCATTGACGGATTGGTGACCGGCTGACACCGCTGCAGTCCGTTTGAAAGCAATGGATAGGATATCCTCAGCATCGCGGAATCCAACTTCACGGAACCAGCACGTTGGAAGATTCTCGCCGTCCGGAAGCCTCAGATCTTCCGTTATAGACGAAGATGATGCCGCGTGCGACGGCGGCGATCATGACAACCAGCAACCAATGTTGGGTCCAGTGCGCCGGAGGTGCGTAGGACAGTAGCTCATATATTACGTCTGAGACCGAGATCACCTTCTAATGGATGCATGGTACATAGATCCTCCGTGACAAACCGCTTGGCCGCCATGGCAGATATTGGTGGAGTAAACAGCTTCAGGTCCTTTGCTAGGAGTTGGCGCCGTGCGGCGTCGTTCGCCGAGGTCATACCACGGCGTCCGAGCTTCGTTCTCGCCCCTGAGGGAGAAGCTGTTGATGATTCGAGCGACTGGGATATGGACGATGGCCGGAGTCATATAGATGGCAGCTCTGAGCATTCGACGGGACATTCGAGACAGCACCCAATGCGAGGAATATCCCTCCAAGGTCAGGGCTCAGAAGCTTTAGCTGCGGACTTTTCTGATGGAGCATCTGATGCCCTTCTCGGCGGGTCGCCATCTACTCGGTCGAGCATTTTTGACGTGCCTCCGCACCTAGCCGCTGCGGATATCATTGGTAGCCATAGCATACGGTACGGTACTATTAATTCAGTCAGATATCGCTCTCGGCCTTCCATGAACCATGAAAGCCCATGGGGCGTTCATGACGAGCAAATAGACCCGGAAGCCGCCGCCATGGCATTTGGAGAGGACAATCCAATCCTGGTAAAGGAGGTCAAGCAAGGAGACAAAGTGGTCCTGACAGTCGAAGGCCAAAGCACCCTGCCCCAGTCTGTCTTCAACTCTATCAACGCAATCATCGGCGTTGGGCTGCTCAGCTTACCCTTGGCATTCAAAATGAGCGGCTGGATCATTGGGCTGTTTATCTTGACTCTCACCGCCGCCGTGACAGCTCATACTGGAAAACTCCTTGGAAAGTGCATGGACTACGATCCCAGCATCGTGACGTATTCGGATCTCGCGTATGTTGCGTTTGGAACAAGAGCCCGAGTCATCGTCTCGGCACTCTTCACGCTGGAGCTCATTGCGGCATGTGTGGCTCTGGTGATTCTGTTCTCAGACTCCCTCAGTTCCTTGCTGGCAGGCTTCGCCACTGCTACCGCTTGGAAATGCGTCTGCGCCGCATTGGTCTTGGTGCTCAACATGATCCCTCTGCGTTGGCTAAGCTATACTAGTATTCTGGGCATTTTTTCTACATTCTGCAGTGAGTACCGTTGGGTCTGACTGTCCTAGTCAGATGGCTGCGTTCCTTCTTTGATGTGCTGACCGTGTCGTGCAGTTGTCTGCATTGTCATCATAGACGGGCTCGTCAAGAAAGACGCTCCAGGGTCTCTGTGGGAGCCAGCCAGGACGCATCTGTTTCCTTCCAATTGGCTGTCTGTTCCCCTCGCGTACGGACTGATGGCTAGTCCTTGGGGCGCACACTCCATCTTTCCATCAGTAAGCCTTCGAATTGCCCCCTATTCCAAGAACTAGATGTGAAATCTTTCGCAAGGCAGTGATGCTAAACTATCGTCAACAAAACAGATCTACCGAGACATGCGCCACCCACATAAGTGGGAACGAGCTGTCAACACCACATTTTCATTCTCAGTATAGTCCTCCCCAGAATTCATGTCCTGAAGAAGCGACGGACCTGCTCACGTTTTGGAGAGTGCACTCACTGACCTGCGACCAAATTCAGTACGCCCTCGACACCTGTCTAGCCGTAGTTGGCGTTCTCATGTTTGGGGATGGCATCAAGGATGCTATCACGTCCAACATTCTTCGCATGTCCGACTACCCCGAATCTCTCACCGTCGTCATGTGCATCTTTATCACCATCATCCCTCTGACCAAAATTCCTCTCAATGCACGGCCTCTCATCACCACGGCTGACGTCGTGTGTGGCGTCCACAAAGAACACGCACATGGAACTGATGCAGCCGCTCAGCCATCTGCTCTCGTTCATGGAGTGAGGGCTTTGATCCGCGTAGTTATCGTTCTGGTCCTCCTTGGCATTTCTATCCTCTTTCCTGCCTTCGACTCAGTGTGTGCCTTCCTTGGAGCCGCGCTCATCACTCTCATCTCCATCATCTTGCCAATCTCTTTCTACTTGAAGCTGTATCACAAGGAAATTACCACACGCGAGCGGGTGCTGTCTTGGTTCTTGCTGGTTCTTTTCTCTATCTTGGGGTTAGCAGGCACGATATGGACCTTCTTGCCAAAACAGCTTGTCGCAGCCTGAAAGCGTTGGCGATGAGAATGAGTATGCACAAGTTCGGGCAGGTTAGGAGCAGAGGGGCCAACAGCGTTGCATTTGCATTGTCGATGGCGTTCGAACGATTCCCGTTGATTGCATGCGTTTGCGAGAGGCGATAAAGTGCATTCTTTGGTGGCATGAGCGCCTTTTTTTTTTAATTTAGTTTGCTGATGGTGGGAGCATTATGCAGCATGTCGTATGTACCTACTTGTAGATGCACTCAGTGACTACGATAATGAAGCCATGACTTGTGTACCTTGCTTTGAGATATTCTTCACCTTCTTAGCCTTGCTCATTCAGTTGATGATACGTGAAATACCACCAGCCTTGGCATTGTAAAATATAAGTATGTATCATTGAACCCCGGAACCATCACTGTTTGATGCAAGCCTTTGCGGTTGATTACATATGAGGGGGGTATGTAGGGGATGTACTTTGGTTGCTGTAATGGTTTCAGATTGAGAGACACTCAACTCATGTTTATAGCTTTTCTTCATTATATGTACACGGCTGTCATGCCTTTTTATCATTTATGTACATGTCTTACTGAGCTGTAGTGATCTTCCAGTATGTACCTCTTGTCGCGCCATCTACATACAGTACATAGGTTACAGGTACATAGGTGGTACGCGTGCAGCGCAAGCACAGGTGACAGAAGTGGATTTCGCTCCACTGGCTCCTTGTGCAGTCATCAATGATCACTCCGAAAATCTTCTACCATCGCCAAGCACCGCCCAAAACCTTCCAGCACCGCCCAAAATCGATCGCCCATCATGAACGCCGCCCAAAACGGAGTCGACAATCTCGACCTAGAGAAGCTCAACGACAAAGACAAGGCCGAATTGCGCCAATTCCTCGCCAATGAACAGCAGCGATCGCAGATTCAATCCCGTACGTCCATTTTGTCTCCCCCACGTTTTGAAGGCCCTTGATGTCCCGTTGCGCGATCTGATCTCTGCTCCGCTTCCATTGTTCAGAGCTTGCGCGCCATCGTCGTCATCATTCAGCTTCTTTTGTAGAGGATGATATAGTTTTCTGACCTTCGTTTGTGACGCCTGTTCTAGAGACACATAGCCTGACGCAGACATGCTGGAAGAAATGCGTCACCGGGGCCATCAAGAATTCTAAACTCGACCGCGCGGAAGAAGGCTGTCTGGCAAACTGCGTGGATCGCTTCCTCGACTTGAACTTCCTTACAATGAAGCACCTTCAGAACATGCGATCATGAAATTATTATCGGCCTGAGCACGATTCAACACTAGGGTGTATGATTTGGAGGCTCGAGACGTAATGTGAACGAGTCACCTCTACCTGAAACATGGTCGTTAGCAACAACAGCATAGGCCGAACTCGAGGCGAAGCCCAGACGAAAGCTGGCATTCAGCAACCCTCATGATGGATTCCAACTGAGCGCGTGAAGCTGTATTGTGTATTCGATTTAGGACCCTTGTTTCTACTCAGGGCATCTATCCGTAATTCAAATAAAGTAATAGCACCCTGTGGCACAGTCTCTTGTCATTCCTTCTCAGTCTGAAACAGACGGGCCTTCTTCAATACTTCTCTCCACCTTCTCCAGATTGAGAAACACTACGTGTAGAGAATGTTCATACCAATGAAGACTCACTCGCGCTGATGCGCTCTGGGCTATAGCTAGTGTGCAATCTCACAGGTAGTCATCGCTATCGTCCGGTATTCATCTTCTCAGGTGGCAAGTGTGCACGACCTCGGGCAACCATACCACAGCATTCCACAGCTGGTACTCCGTACAAGAGCTCTGGTATCGGATGAGAGGTGCTGATCTCTGGATTGTCGGTGTATCTTCAGTTTGGTGACCTTGATGGACTCACCTTGATGGGGTTGTTATTGGACCGAGGTCGTTGTTGTTGTTGTGATGGTCCGAGGTCGACAGACAACAAGGTACGGAGTAGGTTAGGTACCTCCTAACAGCACGTTAATTCCTTCACTTTTACTCGTGGGTGAAACCTTTTGAAAAGGACACCCACTTCACGAGTATGGCACTTTCAGTGTCCAAGGATTGAATGGCGGTCGGGAGCACTCAACTGACGTATGTATCTAACCTAGAGTACCTTGGAGCCACAAGCTCTCGACATAGACGTCCCTCTGGATAACACGGGACGATCCATCTCGTCATAGGGCGCAGGCACTAGACTTTGCCCGATTGGCCCGGGAATACGGCGAAGTTGGCGTCACGTGGTCCGGTCACCAAGGCATTGCCGGGAATGAGGCTGCATGCCGCGACACGACTGTATTGTCGCATCACCCTTCTGCGGCACACACGAAGCGCTAGGCTCGAGAGCTGGTAAAGCAGAACCTTGAGAGCTGGTGGAAAAGCGAACAGTCATCCTCGTATCAGAAGCTGGACTTGCCGATTAAGTCCCAGCCCAACGACGAACTCAACCGGCCGCTGCTTACCCGTCTCCTCGCTGCCAGGACCGGCCACGGGGACTTCGCGGATTACCACGAACACTACTGTCACGAAGATTGCCCGTCTGCTCTGCTTGCGGGCGGCGGAAATCGCCCGATCACCTATTCTACTGCCGGAAGGTGAAAGCCTGCCACCGCGGATCGAGCTATCGCCGCGGCAGTAGGCAAAGACTTCGGAACCTTTCTGAAGGTAGTAGAAGCGACAAACTTCTACAAGGACATCTGCGCCTAGGCGCTCCCTCAATTTTCCTGCATTTGCTTTTCCTTTCTTTATCTCTTCTTTTCTGTATTTTTAGCTACTGCGTGCCGTGGAGGCCGCCTTGTGGCACAGCGTGGTGGATGGCGCTGACGCCGGATATCACACAGACAATTGTTGTACATACTGAGATGCGCCTTCAAAGGCGGCCTTGGCACCGCTGACCAGCTTAGGCCTCGAAGCCGCCATTGATCACTTACCCAGAGCAGTACTTTTGGCGCTGAGATCCACCGTGAGTCGTGAATCGTGACTCGTGACACATGCATAATCAGTACGATGTCTCTCGTCTCGCCCACAACGGCACGGCACATTTTCGGTCAAGGGACCGGTGAGTCGCACCCGAGGCCTTTAGATGCAGCCCACAGCCCAGCCCATATTCTTCATTCGTCGTTGGATTCTTGGGCCGTAATACTCCGTAGCGTCCATGTCAATAAAAGCAACGCACCTGAGAGGTAGCCTCTGGTCATACCTACCTACCTGGTACCTGTTTACACATCGTCGGTGGACAACTCAAGTGCTTTGGCCCACTTTACGAAAGACTACATAGGACAATAGGACGTATAGGCCTAAAATGACGAGATAGAGCAAGGAAGACGTGTAAGATAAGGCTTACTTCAAAAAGAAGATATATTATAATGTAAATCCATTCGTGAAGCTCAATTGATAGACATGCTATATAGACAAAGAGGTGAAACGCCCCTGTTTCCAGCCGTGACTCATCCCCAGTTTTCTGCGCCCACCCTACCCTCATCCTGCCCAGAAAATCGGATCGAGAAATCCTTATTGCACCGAACTTGCAATCCCTAGAGTCTTGATATTGGCTCGCTGAAGCAGCGCTCTTCAAAAACAGAACGCAGCCAAGGAAACAAATCCCACAAGAAGCGCAGTCATCGTCATGACCTCGTCGCACGCATGGAGCCCGGAAACGTGGCGCTCAAAGCCCATCAAACAGTCACCCGCGTATCCCGAGCCGGAAAAGCTCTCGCAGGTCGTGAAGGAGCTCGCTCGCATGCCTCCGCTGGTTCATCCGAATGAGATTCTCGCTCTCAAGACGCATTTGCGCGATGTGGCCCATGGGAAGGCGTTTCTGCTGCAGGGCGGTGATTGCGCCGAGCTGTTTGATTACTGCGAGCAGGGTGCTATTGAGTCCAAAATCAAGCTGCTCCTGCAGATGAGTATGGTGCTCATTTGGGGGACCAACAAGCGTGTGGTGCGCATTGGGCGCATGGCTGGCCAGTATGCCAAGCCGCGATCTAGTCCCACGGAAATGTACCAGGGAAAGGAGATCCCGAGTTTCAGAGGCGATATTTTGAATGGGTATCACGTTGACGAGAGGGACATTGATCCCAATCGGCTGATGAAGTGAGTCACTGTCCTCGACTAGAGACGATGTCTACGTGTTATTTCTACTCAAGGGAAAAGAGGTCTCAGGGAGGAGAGAGAGGTGCCTCTCCAGCAGTTGTTTTTCTCTCATTTTCATCACATCATGTCTAACCCTCGGTAGAGCCTACCATTACTCGGCTGCGACGTTAAACTATATCCGCACCTCCATCGCCTCTGGCATCGCCGATCTGCACCGTCCTCTGGACTGGGGCCTAGGCCATGTCCGAGACCCAGTCTTGAAGGACAAGTATTCCACCATTGCCAACAGCATCCAGCAGACGCTCCGTTTCTTGGAAGTCATCAAGTCTCGCCCGGATGAGCTGCAGACTGTAGAGTTCTTCACCAGTCATGAAGGCCTGCTCCTAGACTATGAGCAGCCTCTGACGCGGCTCCTCGAGTCGACGCCTCAGCCACATATGGTTCGCCAGACCAGCAACACGCCCCAACACGGCGAACAGCAGCACAAGGCTGCGGACACGAACAAGGCCTACTACGATACGTCGGCGCATTTCATCTGGATCGGCGACAGGACACGTCAGCTCGACCATGCGCATGTCGAGTTCTTCCGCGGCATCGCCAACCCCATCGGCATCAAGGTCGGGCCCACGACCCCGACATCTGACCTTCTCGAGCTGCTGCGCACGCTCAATCCCGACTGCGAGCCCGGCAAGATCACCCTGATTACCCGCTACGGCGCCGACAAGGTAGCCGCCCTCCTGCCGCAACACATTCGCGCCGTCGAGGACTCCGAGTACCACCGCTGCGTGGTCTGGCAGTGCGATCCCATGCACGGCAACACCCTCTCCACCCCCTCCGGCATCAAGACTCGTCGCTTCAACGACATCTACAAGGAACTGCAGGAATCGTTGCGCATCCACAAAGAACAGTGCAGTTATCTCGGCGGCGTACATCTCGAGCTCACCGGCGATGCTGTGACGGAATGTCTGGGCGGTAGTGAGGGCCTGGAGGAGGATGACTTGTCCACCAACTACACCTCCTTTTGCGACCCGAGACTCAATGAGAAGCAAGCTCTTGAGTTGGCTTTTCTTGTGGCAGACTATTATTCGCAGGAACAAAGAAGTAATGCGTGAGACGACGCGATCGCTCGTTCTATCAGGCGCGTATAGTGCTAGTAGGAGGATGCGTGTCAGGATGGGTCTTGCAACGTGGACGACACAATCTGCGTGATTTTGGAATGGGCTTAGTATGGCCTTTTATGGAATTGACCAAGATGGGTGATGGTGCATATTGCGAAAAAGTTTGATAATGAGTGAGGGAAAGGGGACAAATAAGCCGACACGACTAAAGAGTTGAAAGACTGAACGCTCGTGGGAGCATCGAGGACGAATCTTCCTTTTTTTGTTGTAGGCATCGCAGCTCCCACCGACTCCCCTGCATTTTATTCCAGTGTTTGGCCATATATCAATATAAATATTGACAGCTATGTAAAGAAATGGTTCGATTCAGAGAAAAATCGAGAAATCAACTCGGTTGGAACACTCACAATACAGAGCTGGTTGAGAGGCAATCAAGACCATTCTTAATGCAAATCTTGATGCATTTTCTTCTTTAATTGGTTGGTCATAACAACCACAGCGTTTGTTTGCCTCTGACCTTCGCGCCCGCCTCCAGCGTCCTCCAGCCGTTGATGGCCCCTACGTCGACACATAGGAACTTTTCGTATCCGTCCTTGGGCATGAAATCATCCATGCTTTCTGCCTTCTCCTTCCAAGGATTCCACACGGCAAGGTCGTTAAGATCATATCTGTAAAATATCAAGCGAGTATTCTCGCGGTCATTTACCGATATGGCGTCGTCTTCTCCTCTTGGTGTCCTATACTTGCGGTCTGTCTCTCCAGAAATCTTGACATAGAAGTTTTCCTCTGTTTTGACTTTGTCGCCATCTGTCTTATCAGTGTACTTCCCACGTTCAAGCCCCGTTATTTCCGTTGTGTGGATATCCTAGAAAGTAAAGCCTTCTATTAGCTTTTGCTCCCAGCAGGTTCTATTGTCTGGGTGATTCGAGCGAGGCAAGAAGCAACCAGTGCACGGCTTACACATGAGATATAATTGTGGAAAAGCATTTGGTAATCGAATGCCACGTCACCTTCGTTCTTAGCGATCAAGGTCGTAGTTATGCGATCGTGCTCCAATTGTACACTGTACGATAACTTAAATTCGTAGGGCCAAAGGGCTCGAATAGAGTCAGGAAGACTGTCAGAATATAAGCCAAACTCTAGCTTCGCGGCCAAGGTAAATTCGTCGTCGATAATAGAGTGCCCGAGATATTCCCATAGCGCAATCCTCGCGATCCCGTGTTGAGGAAGCTTAGATGTTGGCGGGTGATCGGATGTGGCGGCACCGAATATCTAGTCATTGATCGATCGCCATGTCACCATCAGTATCGCCCTCGCTTCTCGCGCCAACCCCGTTCTCCTCAAAACATGAGGTCCCAAGGATTATTTTAAATTCTGCTAAGGGGATTGAAGTTACCGGAAATACCAATGGTAGACCTCCTCGTACAGGTCTGGAACCGTCGAGCTTCGCGTTTTCGCTCAGCCACAGCCTCTCAATATCCTTATACTTCCAACTGATAATCGTAGCGCCATACAGCAGGATTTCGACGGTCGACCCAGTCGGATGTACAGCGAGGACGCGGTCAAACTTGTCATCAATGATCACCTGAGGATATTCAGGCAACTTCGACGTCGCCTCATCGGCTGATTGTTCTCCAGTTCTACCCGCCATGGTGGAAGACAGCGTTTCAAAAGGAGGCTCAGGTAACCGGGCTGAGAGTCGGTGCCGAAAATCACTTGGTGCTTCAGCCACGATTCGAAGCTCGGTCAATTGGCAACGGATTCGACAGTCGCTTCGTCTTAGTACCTAGTACCTACTATCTAGCGGGAGTGGCGGCGCGGGGCGGGGCGCTTCCAAGTTGCTAATACCTGTGCAATCACGACGCACGAGACCTGTTTGGTACGATATAGCAATGAGAGTGGTCAGATGAAAAGACAATCGCGTTCTGGTAGGCATTAATCTGGAAGCGACGTACGTACGGAGCACCAGACAGCTTGTGCAATGGAGAGATTGACTTGAAGCTCCGTTCGGACCGTTCCCGCCTCTTAAATACCTACCTGGTAAGTGTCTGCGGGGTGGTTTGGGTGGAGAACGAGGAACAGATTGATGGGGAACATCGAGCCGGCGGGCCGTGGCCCGTCGGACTCAGGAGGTATACGGAGTAGGTACATATATGTATGTAGGTACGTATGTAAGGCGGGGCGTCTTGTAAGTTGTAACTCTTGTTGGCAGTTGCAACTTGCGTCCCGTGCGTCCCTGATGCATGGCTGCGAGGCCAATATTGTCTTCTTCAGGTGATAATATGGTGGATCAGACCGCAACGTGGAATACGAGGTACCTAATGAGGTAGGAGGCATGCAATCCCGCATGTGGCCCTTAAGACGCACGCAGGTAGACACCAACCCGTCTTGAGTACCTAGGTATGTACGGAGTATGTAGGCATGTACCTGTAGGTCCTGCATACACGGAATCGAACTACATGTGTACATGAATACAATCAGACAGCGATAGGGTAGAAATTCGACAATATTTATTTGTTGTATCATACAAGGCATCTAGACTTCTATCCTCAAAATCTATACCTTCATGGGCTCTAATAGTAGTTATAGGACAGATCGGCAGTAAAACTTTTTGGCAACTGCTTTTCTGCGGCTACAAAGAATATTCCACATTTAAATGCTAGCTGAGGTCATGATAGCGGTTCGAATCGGCCGATGGATCTATGGTGGAAGAACAAGATCAACGTCAAAGCGGCATCATGTCCTAGCAGTCTACCATCCGTATCAAGCATGGAACAACGCCAATCAGTGTCCCAAGTCTACTTAGACAACGGGTTCTGTACCTGAAAACCAAACCTTCCTTGGTTCGAAGGTCAGGACTCAGAACTCGCTTGATGCTATCAACAGATCTCGCTTGAATCGGTTGTGAGTGCCGTACTCAATGACGGGGGAATGTACCTTGCGATCAAGACCACGTTGCTCCTGATCCTTATGTATCATCGTTGACTAACACTGCCTTGGCTTGGTAGAGTTCGGTGTTTTTGCCTGGAACAGTCTGTACAAAACACAACTGAACACACGAAACAAAAGAGCATTGATCGTCTGACTCGGCTTGATTAGAAACTCTCAACGTCGCTGAGTTTCTTCATCGTTGCCTCGAAATATGCCATGGCCAGAGCTGGGGCTGTCTTCTTCACTCGATGTACCGCTGCCGTGTTCTGTGTTGCCCTTTTCATCGGCTTCATCTGCAGCAATGAGGAGTTCTCCGTTTTTGCCGTACCGACGCGGCTCGATTCTTGCCTGGTGGACAACCTCGAAGGCGCCTTTCCAACCATGGACCTTTTGGAAGATAGTGTCCATCTCTTCCAGTGATCTGTACGCGGTCTCGGGGAAGAAAAAGTACACCGAGGGAACGATAATGGCGTTGATAATGGCAAAGATGGTGTAAGTGTGATGTCCGATGTTTGTGAAAGCAACGGGGGTAATCATGACAACCTGAGGGTGAGGTGGTAGCGGAACGTCAGTGTTAGCTTGACACATTGAGGAAGCTCCTGGCTCAGGCCAATGGAGGCGTGAGTCTGCAAACAATTGTGTGCTTACCATGAAGTTGAAAATCCAGTTGGACGAGGTGGACAATGCATTCGCAGGCGCGCGAGTGCGTAGAGGCGTGATCTCAGCCGGGTATAGCCACGTCATGCCTAACCAACCAACGGCAAAAAAGGTGTTGAAAACGAAAAGAAAAACGATTCCGGCAATCTGACACGCCGTGTTATCTTTCTGAGAGCCAACACCGGCGAGGATGGCCATGGTAAGGGCCTGGCCGATAGCACCAAAGAGCATGAGCTTGCGGCGACCTACTCGTTCCACAAGGAAGACAGAAGGCCAAGACGCAATGAAGTACTCGGTTCCGTTCAAGGCCGCGAGCAGGCGAGACATGAAGGGAGACATTCCCAGGCCTCGATAGATGGTGGCAGCGTAATACGTGATGAGGTTGATCCCGGAGATCTGCTGGAACATTTGGTTGACGTAGGCTATGATGGTTCGATGGAGAGTGCGGTTCTTGTCGCGGGCGAACAAGTCGGAGTACCGTCCCTGGCTCATTTCCGAGACCGTCTCCTTGATGGCGCGAAACTCATTGTCCACGTATTTGTCGTTGTCTTCCACTTCGGCAATAGCCGCAATGACCTCTCGGGCCTCGTCGTCGCGGCCCTTGAGAACAAGCCATCTGGGAGATTCCGGCAAACTTAGAACAAAGCAAAGAATGAAGACGCAGAAAACAATCTGGAAGGCAAGCGGGAAACGCCATGCGACAGAGCCGGGTGCGAAGGACAGGCCCAAATCAATCCAATACGAGATCATGATTCCGCCGGTGATGAGGGCACCCTCAATCATGACCAGCTTGCCTCGCTTGTGAGCTGAACACGTCTCAGACTGCCACATGGGCACTGTTGACGTGTTTCCGCCATTTCCTATTCCTGTGATGATGCGGCCGATGATGAAATGCTCGAGAGTAAACGCAGACGCTTGAAGCGCAGCTCCGATAATCATAATGGCCGTCCCGAGGAAAATCATGCGTCTGCGACCAAGAGGATTACCGATGAAGATGGTGATGATGGCACCTAGAAAACAGCCGAGGTTGTAGGAGGCAACTGCGACACCTTGATACGTAGATCGGGAAGACTTGGTGGCCTGGTCAAGACCCGGCGCTACGTCATTGATGTCGGGAAATTGGTCAAGGAAGACTGGAAGAGTCAAAATACCACCCATGACTCCTTGATCTTTTCATCATGGCACGTCTTGTCAGCATGGCGGAAAATGACGCACGACAGTTGATGGGTAGTCAATGGACAGAAGAGAGAGGTGATGCCCACGAACCGTAGCCAAACAGAAGGAAATCACACCCCGCCACAGCTCCAATGGCCCAGTTAAGGGACGGGCCGGACAGGCCCAAGTATTTCTTCCCCATCATGTGCCGATGGAGCCAATTGATGATGTGGTTGGTGTGACTTGCCCCAATTGCCGCGATGGTATCCTATTGTCAAACAAGATCCGGGTGTGAGGACGGCAATATGGCGCGAGACGTGGCCCGAGAAGGATGGTTGAGAATGTCGTGACCGAGACTAACGTACTTTATAAGAGTCCCCCTCGGCCGCTGTTTGCTCTGTCCGCTTGCAACAGGGTGGAAACTGCTCCGTAGGAGCGGAGATGGAGGCCACCACCTTGCAGAGCCAAGTGCTGATCGCAAAAGCATCGCGCATCGAGCATCGGGGAATGAAGTTGCCCTTGCGCCGCCAACAATGCAGAGCCCCAGTTCAACAAGCATAATATCGACATTATGTCTCCAGAAGACCCCACATGGCTCCATTGTCAAGTCATGGGAGACACTAACAGGTTACAGGCTACAGCATGTAGGTATACCTAGGTACGGAGTAGGTAGCATGGGAGTATGTAGGTGGCCGTCGCTCCAAGCCGGCAAGGAAAAATGACGTCGGAGGGCCCACGGCTGGAGCAATCCGAAAAAAAGGATTATATGGGGCCAACAGGCCTTACAGCATGTTATGTCCATACATAACAGCTTCATTTAAGTTACGGAGTACGTAGGTACATAGAGGGATGCATGTTTCTGCAGGTATCTGCATGCCTGCAAAAGGTGTATGAGTCTGCGACAATACCTAGGGAGGCGGATGCTTGTGTCAGTCGGTCCCGTCAAACATATACGAATACGCCTACATCATGGGGTTGGACAAGAAGAAGAAAACAACGCGATGCAGCAGCAAGACAGCGCGACTGCAGATCACGTGGTGTTGGCTTGTTTCATGTGCCGTGCAAGGATCATGGACTTCTACTTCCACCTCTGGTTAGTTTCCGATCCTGCGGATGGGCCAGGGGGGCTCGTGCTTTTCCCGCATGCTCTGTGACGTCGCTTCCCACACAATTCAGGCACAACAGCAGCACGCGAGGTGACTTGTCAGCTGATATGTATGTAGATCGAATGGGAGCAGCTCGGTTTTTCCCCGGACGCACGTGTTCGCGCAAATCCGGATTACGGGGTCAAGAGGGCTTGTTGCTACTGCTACATTAACATATCTATCTAATGTAGTGTAACAGAGCACAAACGGAATGTTCGGCTCGCTGACGAGTTCTTGTGTAACAAAGCATCCATTTTTTGCGGGGTAATACACGTGTAGCCTGTAGGTTAGGTAGACCTAAGGTACTACCTAGCCCATAAGAATGGAGAAAATTGCAGTAGGGTAGGTAGGCAGCCACCGGAAGCATATCGGCTTGCACGTTTTGTTCCTGCAGGCGTCACCACGTGAGGATCGCAACAACGCCACAGCCTCTGCTCGTTTCGAATATCCGGCACACAATTAGAATCATGGCAATCGATGATTGTCATTGTTCGCCCAGATTCTCTCAGCCTATCTTGAAACTCTATTGCCCAGCAAGACCCATCGGCGTGGAAGATTTAGGGAGACAAAGAAGATGAGAATGAAACCTGCACGCAAGAGTTTGCAGGCTGGAAGACCGCCAACAGCCAAACAAGCACGACACACCATGTCCCGAAAGGCCAGTCGGACGCTCATTAATAAACACCATCAACTAGAAAAACGGCAGCAGCAAGCCAAGGCAGAGGGCGACTCCAGGACAGAGGCTGCCCTAGCCAAAGAGATCGCCAGTTTAGGTGGACTAAAGCGATACCAGCAAGCAAGCCTACAAGGCCAGAGTTGTGACCGAGGCGGGGACACCTCTAAGGTCCTGCTGGAATGGCTCCCTCTTGCAAATATCAAGGCGCTGACCCGAAAGCCTCGAATGCTGGAGGTGGGCGCGTTGAGCACTCGTAACGCATGCTCCGTCAGTGGCCTGTTCGAGATGGTACACATTGATCTGAACAGCCAAGAGCCCGGAATCTTGGAACAAGATTTTATGCAGCGGCCTCTTCCAGAGTTGGCGTGCGACAAGTTCGACATTATTTCCTTGAGCTTGGTCCTCAACTTTGTTCCTGATGCCCAGAGTCGCGGCCAGATGCTTCTGCGGACACTGTCATTCCTATCTCAGCAGTTTTGCCTTGAGGGCGAGGAGGATAGGACGAGCAGTCTCAATTTTCCTTCGTTGTTTCTCGTGCTTCCTCGGAGTTGCGTAGACAATTCTCGCTACTTGACGGATTCGAGATTGAAGTCTCTCATGGAGGCACTGGGTTATTCGTTGCAGAATGATAGGAAGACATCAAAGCTGACTTATAGTTTATGGGTGAGAACTGCAGCCACAGATGTTACCAAGCTGCATTTTCCCAAGGTGGAGATTCATCCTGGCCGCTCAAGGAATAATTTTGCAATCACGTTGACGAATATGGCTCAGACGCCGTGACATGCCAGAGAAGCGGGCTAGAGCAGGGTGTATCAGGACCGTCTCAAAAATCGGTCATTCGCTCCACCGCTACCTTGAAACGACAAGTCATACACATAAGCGACAGGAGTTGGCAACCTGTCTTCAGCACGATCGTCGCACGACCCTGGTACTGATGATTTAACGAAGGTCGTCAATACAATGATATTATATTATGCGATGCTACTTTCATGTCTCTCAGCATTATTGTTAACTTGGACAACCATGATATTATATTATGCGATGCTACTTTCAAGTCTCTCAGCATTATTGTTGGAAAACCATGATATTAGATTCGAAAATATGTTCTAGGCCCTCATGTCGATGATTGACCCGCCGCCTCGAAATTTTGAATTTCTGCCGAGCTTCATCGGATTCAAGCACTCTCTGCTTGTCTCTAGCAAGACCAGACGTCGTCTACAGACGCTCACTTACGTGCCGACATCAGGTTCTAGCTGCTTCATCCAGAGCTGCTAGACACTGCTGTATCCTATCGTCGACGTCTGAGAAACTGTCTATCGCAAGTTTGGACACGGGATCATCTTCCGGCAATGCCGCGTTTCCAGGGCGGGAGACCGGGAGACTCCGCATACCCGACAGCAAGGCAGCTCGAACCTCTTTCATGTTGTCGCTCAAGAATAGACATCGTGAGGCCTCAGGATCACCGAGACTGGAAAGAATAGTCTTGTAACTTTCGACTTCTGCTTTTGGTCCCGCATTGACGGTATCGAACCATTCTGATATGCAGTTGGTCAAATCAGGTGGCGTTGCGTTTGTATGTGTAAACAGCAACTTCTGTGCCTTGACGGAGCCCGAAGAATATATGCATACTCTTTTGCCGGCTGCGTGTGCAGACGTGATGAAGGCGCCAACATCGGAAAAAAGCGGGGCCTTAAGCTCTCCTGATGCGTAGCCTGCTTGCCACAGAAGTCCTTGCAGTGCTTTCAAATACGGCGCCTTAACATCTTTGGCAACCAGATCCCTAACATGAGCCTCGAATGCGCCGCGATCTATCTTATATTCTTCAGGAAATGCTTCTCGATATGCGGCGAAGGTCTCGCTATCCCAGTTGTGCTCGAGATATTGAGGAAGCGCGCTCAAAGCATAGGGGAACTACAGAACAGATGTTGTCAGTTTTCTATATCTTTTTCTCGCATCGTGATGGATGATTTCGTAGTGTCTTCCCCGAGACGACCGCCGTTGGAAATGCACGTTGCCTGCATGGCCTTGGAAGTGTCTTCCCCGAGACGACCGCCGTTGGAAATGCACGTTGCCTGCATGGCCTTGGAAAATATTCTTCATGTAGGGGAAGCGTCAGAGTAAACACAGAGATGCCAGAAATGTTTAAGTGTAAAACATGGCCCACAAATTTTCGTTGGGCCATGTCAGACAACGTCGGGCAACAACATCACGTAGACTGATGTAAGAGCGAAATAGTGCAGGTCGCCAGAGAGAAGGCGGCCATTCGTCCAAGGTAACGAGGTTGAGAAGAAAAAAACGGAAAAGGCTCAGCCTACCAGTACATGGTGGACGAACGTTATTGGACAAACAGTCCCTTCTATCAAATCATGTTAGTATCGGTAGCAGAGGTGGAAGTCGGCGAAATTACACGATTACCAATGTCAAGAATTAGGACGTCAAAGTCTGCAAACCCAGCGGCAAGCATGGTTCTGCCCTTAATAGCCGGTGGATCGATATTGCAGGTAAGAAGCCACCTCAGCTAAATACAGCCGCGGAGGACGTAACGCAGCTGCAACGCGGCGCAAGACGATGTATGGAAGGGAAGCGGGCGGTAAACGTGTTCTGGTGAATCCGTGGATGATGGTCCCGATCGTCCTGATCGCCCTGATCGACCTGATAGTCCAGATTGTCCTATCGTCCTGACCGCCTTGATCGTCTTTGATCGTTGAATGCACCAAGCTGTCCGAAGCTACAGTTTTTTCTTCATGCGAGTGAAGAAACTGTCAATGCGCCGGCCATTGTTGGACGGGGACGTGGCGTGGAAGTGGGGCGACTCTCGAAGTCGCTTGCAAAGTTGCATTACCTCAGGTACTACTCCGTATGTACGGAGTAGGTACATAGGTATTATAGCCTTTAGGGGATGCAAACATGTACTCCCGTACCTAACTAAGTACATATACACGTGCATAGGTACCTACCTAGGTCCTACGCTCGGTTGCAACCTAATAAACCAGAGGCAGGGCGTGAGCTGCGTGCGCATGAGATGGATGCGGGAAGCGGTCAGGCACTTCAGCAAGAGTGGCCAAAACCACCACATGGCTTTTTAAAAACCACCACAAAAAATGGTCGTCCCAAAATGGACGAGGCTCCACTTTACGTTTTGAATGTAGAGGTACATGCTTCAATTGATCCTTGATTCTTGAATGTCACAATCACCTCTACGATTCTAGTTCGTGCAGACGTACTCTCTTAAAATTTTGGAGTTCCAAAACACCCGCCAATCTTTCCTGTGTCGGGGTTTCTATCAACCGCATGGTGAAAAA